>NW_004624777.1:20120727-20132149 GCF_000247695.1 Heterocephalus glaber
GGGATCTTCCCCAAAGAATTAAAAGAATCATGCCTCAGTGATATATATGCACCCATGTTCATAGCAGCACCATTTGTAATAGTTAAAACTTGGAAGCAGCCCAATTGCCCCATCAACTGGAGACTGGATAAAGAAAATATGTTTTTAAAAAAATAAAATGAAGTACTATTCAGCCATAAAAAATGAGAAATTAGAGACATTTATAGCTAAATGGTTGCACACTGAGGTGATACTCTTAAGTGAAATAAATAGGACACATGTGTAAATACCAAACAGTTTCGGTAGTGAGAGAAACGGAAAGTGTAAGTAAGGACTAAAAGGTATAATAGATAATGTGAAATAGGAAGAAAAGGGGCAAATGGGAAAGGGAAGTGGGAGGGGTAGGGGAAAGGAAAGAAAGGAATGGAATTAATATGAGACAATGAAAAAATGGAAACAAACTCTTTGTGAATAGGGAGAGATGGAGGGGCTGAAGGGAGGGCAGAGGAAAGGAGAAAAATTAAGAACCAAGAGATTATGTAAAGGTGCAAATTTCCAATGATGAATGTAATTATATTGTATACTTAAAATGCACCAATGAAAGTAATTTAAAAAAATAAATTCCAAAGCCTGTACTTTCCCACTGCATTCCTGTCCACTTGTGAGTGGAATGCATTTCTCATTCTCAAGCTATTCCTTACCATGGCTCCTCAGTGAGACAGGAAATGAGGAAAGGCATCCTTAAAACCTCTCTCCTTAGTCCAAGGTCAGGGGGCACAAAAAGAAGTATGGTCTGAAAGCAGATTTCTTCTAAGTTCTAAAGTTCTGTCAGATGGTCTCAAAACAGTCCTGTAGCTGTTGGAGTTGCTAATGTCAAAGTACTTATTGGCAACTAACTCAACCCCAGTAAGTTTCTGAAGAGAATGACCTTGGTGGCAGTATGTCAACCATGTGGGTCACAGTAAGGACAGGTCATGCTGACAACCACTTTCCAGGGACACCATCATAGAGACACCAACACAAGCACACATCTATGAACCCAATCCGCTCATAAGCTTGTGGAATGCTGTCCTCTTGCCAACCCTGGTCTCAGCCCTTAAAAGATTAGGAAGCTATCAACCATAGCTCATTGCTGGAGTTGCAAAACTTCACACTATGCTGGCATTGTCTCTACCCAGGCCTTCCTTATTCTCTTACTGATAAACTTCATTTGCTTCATGTTATAGTTCAGATTTTAAATGTTCCCCCAAAGACCAGAAGTTGAAGGCTTGCTCACCAGCCTATGGTGCTACTGGGAGGAGGTGAGACCTTTAGGAGGTGGGGCCTAGAGGGAGGAAGTGAGGTCATTAGAAGGTGTGCCCTTAAAGGGGATACTGGGAGTCCTGACCCATTCTCTCTTTTAGCTTCCTGGACACAATGAGGTGAGCAGCTTTGCACTACTATACATTCAGGACCAAAGGGACAAAGCCAAGCAATTATGGACTGACACTTCTGAAACGATGAGCCAAAATAAACTTTTCCTCTTCTAAATTGATTTTTCTCACACTTTTTGCCACAGCACTGGCAAGTTGATAAAATGCCCCCTAAGTGATATGGGAAAAATACAGCCAAGTTCAGAAGATGGTTGGACTACATGGGGTCCCTGAAGCAAATGTATCCACCGATAGCACTTGAAGACCTTTTATAATTGTCCTCTCCCACGAGTAATTTTATAGTAACCTGCACAGATTTTCAAGGGGGTGCTCTTTATCCCCCTGTACAAATACTACCATAAAGTGTATAGATAATCCAGATACACGGCTCAAATGACAGAACTAAGAGTTCTACAGTACTGATATGGCTGGCTTTTTACACTGAAAGATTTACATAAAAATGTGGTGTAAGAGCTTAGAGAGCCCTGAAAACTTGTATGTCTTTTTCAGTACAGTAGGTCAAAGCTTTTATCAGATTTGGGGTGGCCCTTGACTCTCCATAAGTTTGAGAACCACTTTGCCACTTGGTCGGCAGTAACAGTAAGTTTTGGTGGTCTACCTGTATAGCTTTGCATTTAAGACAAGAAAACTTGTCTTATGAACAGCTTTGGTTTCCTTGGTTCGAACTGTGTGCTTTGCAGGTGCAGGTGGCATTAATGAGGGTTTGTTCTCCACATCCAGGGTGAATACACACGCTCCACATGGATAGCAGCTGGAGGGCTGGGCTTATTCTGCCAGTCTCATTCTTACCAAGCAGCCACGTACCAAGAGGCAAAGAAGGCCCTGCAAATAGGTGACCTGAGAGACAGATGCAGCAGCTGAGGCTCTCGAGCTGGAGAAAGGGAAGAGATGCGCAGCAGGGAGGACAACACTTCTCTTTAAATAGTGACTATAGCTACGTAGGAAAAAAATCAGATTTAATCAGTGTAGCTCCAGAACACGGAACTAAGATCAATGGCTGCAAGTAATGGGAGAAAGAGCTCAGCCTCTATCTCAGGAGGAACTTTTACAAAACGATTAGAGAGATTCAAAGTAGAAAGGGCTGCCCTGTGAGGCTAATGAGCTTCCTGTCCCTTGAAGTTTTCCTACCCAGGCTGCATGTTCATCTGTCAGGCATTTGTATTCTTTATTGGGTGGAAGGTAGGAGAAAATGACTTCCACAATTCCTTCTAATTCCATGATCAGTCTATTAACGTTTTATATCTCTTATTAAAATTTACAGTCAAAGACCAACACACATCTTCCTTTACTTTGTAGAATAGGCACCAGAGGCAAATCACTTTATAAAGGGAACAGTCATTCTTTTTAAAGTTTGCACACTGTTGCACCTTCATGGCCAGGGACCATGCCTCCCACCTGTCTCCTTCTGAGCCCCTACTGTAACCACCAGAGTTCATCCCTCCTCCTCCCTGCCCCGGACTCTTGCAACGGCCACCTTGAATCCCTCATACCTGCGTCAATCTATTTTCTTTGACTATCCAGAGTAATGAACATTACTCAGATCATGATCTTTTTGCCTGAAATCCTTCTCATTTTTCTTCAAGTCACAATGGCACCATGGCCTACCAGCTGCTGGACAGCTTGGTGTCCTCAAGCCTACTTCACGTGGTCCTCCTCTGTAACGACCCCTGGCCCCCCGCCTCTCTTTGGCCCCTTTCCTCCTCTACATCCGTGTCCATGGCTCTCCCCTGGGCAGCCATGCTTCTCCCAGCTCCTGGCCCAGGCTCAACGTCCCCCTTCAGACGTCAGCTCGTCTCCCTCCCCACACAGCCTGCCCTGGTCTCAGACGGGAGCTCCTACGCAAAGGGCTAAACGGGTAGTTGTTCTGTTTAACTCCCTCCTGCCACTTGGCACAGGGCTGAATCTCCTGGCTTATTAGTCTTCCCTTGGTATAGTCTTCTTCCCTACATGAGAACAGCTCATTGGGGACAAGGACCTTGGCTGTGTTGTTCATTTGTGGCTGTCTTCAGGGTGTAGCAGAGGGGCAGACGTGTAACTGTATTTCTGGAATGAGTGAATAAGCAAATGAGTGGCATCATGAAAAGTCTGTCCAGCACAGAAGGTGTGCCCGGGCCTTGTCATGACTGTTGATTCTTCCCCTTGCCTACCAGAGCACTGGGCGCACCCCAGGCCCTCAGGGGGATTTGGGATTGACCCCCAAGAGGCTCACAAGCGTAACTTAAAGCCAAAGATTGGAGAAAGCAGTTTCTCCCCATGGAGAAAGACTGAGCTTCCTCCTACACACAGCTGGGTAATGAATTATCCTACAGCACATACTCCCGGTCCTCAGATGCAGGACAATGTGTCCTTTTCTGCTCTGAGGTCTCTCAGAAAAAAAAAAAAAATAGCAATGAGGAAGAAGAGGCACTGGGATGGGTTACTGAGGAGGTGAGACAAACTCCTTCTCTGGAGATCTTTAAAAAGAGAGCAGCCATCTGGGATGATTTAGATATGGTCCCCACGGAAGAGGGCCATGGGAAGGGGCCATTACAGCCCCGATTTTCTGATATTCCATTTTAGAGATTTTTTTTCATGGCAAAAGCCTGAAAGGAGCTAGAAATTCACTTTTTCCTTTTAACTGAAAGTTAAATCCCATTTTACTTTGAACTGTAATTCTGCTGTCGCACCAGCCCTCTCTCTACAAATGGGCAATTTGGATGTCATTCGTTTTTGGTTACGTAGAAAGCATGGATGAAACTTAACTTCCATCTTCTCCTTCCTAGAAAAGAAGGCAAAGGGGTTTAAGATGGGAGAATTTCGACCCTGGGAAGTGACAACCTGGGGACTTCAAATCTATGGGAGGGCCCTGCTCAAGGCCCTGAAAAGGATGGTGAGGAAGCTGCACACGCAAATGTGGCGAGGACCTTGCGGGGGTGCAGTGTCACCCACAATGAGGACCTGTTGCGGCTGATACAGAAGTTAAGCCCTGCGGGTCTAATTTACTGCCTCTAACTATTGGTTCTTAATTATTTTGCTTGTTTTTTTGTTTTGTTTTGTTTTAAAAAATGGGATTAAGCTTGGTAAAGTCAACATGTAAACAACACAAAATCCATTTTTCTAATATGTGGCAATGAAGTGATAGCAACTGAGCTTAGCTTTGGTTTTATGACTTTTTTTTTTTTGCGGTGCTGAGGATGGAACCCAGAGCCTCGCACATGTCAGGTAAGTGCTCTACCATGGAGCTACGCTCCAGACCTGTTTGTGTGACTCTTACTTGGTGTGTCAAGCTGCAGTCAAAAGAATAGCTGATTTTAATACATACACAGCTGAATCTTAGTACTTTTAGTATAGAGGCCACACTATAAAAGAGCCTTAGTGAATTTGTTTCTCAGCGGTACTTGTATGGATAATTATTTTTCTAACTTAAACTTGGTTATGGTTATCAAATAATTTATCTTTAAATGTTCATTATAAGCATTGTTGTCTATAACATAATAATGACCAATGACTCAAGTTTGGATTTTTTTTCCAAAAGGAACACAAACAGCTTTCAATGATGACATCAACTTTTTTGGCCTTTCTGCAAGTTAATTAATAACCTGTATTTTAGTGGAGCATTGGATTAAGTCAGGACAAAAGTGAGACATAAAGGTCTTCACAAACCATGCCTGAAAACTGGCCATGTCATTTTATGTGATATTAATCTAGTGTCTGTGCTTCTCCACTTGCTCACTGGTCCCAAGATGCTGCTGAGTGCCCACAGGGCAGGTCCTCTGTGGAGCTGTGTGTGTGTGTGTGTGTGTGTGTGTGTGTATACACATTTGTGTTAGAACTGGAACCTAATGCCAGAGGGTCACAGAAAAAAATTCTCAGAAATAAAGATTCCTGAAAACAAAAAGGCAGAAATTTTTGAGAAATTCTCAGAGAACTTTACTACAAATTACTTTCTCAAGTCTTCATAATAAAAGATCTGCATGGGGTTGTGCTTTGGTACCTCCCGTTTCCCAACTATTTGGCACTACCTGCTGCTTGTTAATGGAAGGAGGATATACATTCATCGAGGACGATGGCAACATCTCATTCTGCGGGCAGAATTATCCTCAGAGACACTACCATTTTGACAGATAGCTCTAACTTTTGTCCCATGAGGCTCCCATCCCAGCGGTGCAGTCCCCGGGTGCCACCCTCGCAAGGGAGGTGCAGAAGTAGAGCTTGGGCTGGTGCCACAGAGCTACAGCTGAGGCCAGTTATTCCTGGAGGAACCCCTGACTGATGGGGCCCAGCAAGGTCAGGCCTGAAGGGAGTGAGGGCCTGGACACCCCCATCTGCTCTAGAATCTTCCCTTCACTCCAGTCAACCTGGTCCAGCACGAAAGGCTGGGAAGACAGAGCTCCAGTTGCACTGTCTGACCCCCCACCCCCTTTGTGTGGTACTAAGGATCGAAGCAAGGGACCCTGCGCTGAACGACACAGCCCTTTTTATGTTACTATTTCTAAAATTTTGAGATAGGGTCTCATTAAGTTCCTCGGGCTGGACTCACACTTGGAATCCTCCTGCCTCAGCCTTCTAGCACCGCCTTTTCTTTATTCCACGTTTGCCCGGCTCTCCTTTCCACCTTACACTGCTGTGGTTGATCCCAAAGAACCTCCAGAAGCTCCAGAAAACTCAGCCCACCAGTGACACAAGGAGAAATCTAGGTCTGCATGGCAAGCCAGGCCCTCTTCCCCCCTGCCCTGCCACTCATGCCCAGGCCCTTGCTTAAGCTCTCCAGTATTTTCCCAGCTTCTGCTCAACCCTCCTCTCTCCCTCTTCTTTCCATTGCTGGCTGCCACCCTGGAAGGCTGGTCACTGTGTATTTACAAACCACAGTTTTCAGTCTCCCTGCCTCTCCTGGGTGGCTCACTATTGCTCCTGTGGGGTTTTTCTCATAGCCTTCTCTCACAAATTCAACACCACCACTCTTACTGCAAAACAAGCTGGGGAGCTTGTCGGGGCTTGCAGAGAAAAGGAGGGGGCTGCTCTCCCAAAGCTGGTCCTCCGGCACCGCTGATGTTAAGGCCGATCTGTGGGGAGATTGCAATTCTAACATAATGAGATATTAATGAGCTTTGCACATGTTCCTAGCCACAACACTTCCCTCCCTGTCCACTCCCTCTTCTGCGAACCCAGAGAGAATGGGCTCTGTCTCTGACACTGACTCCTCTCTTCCCCTGGAGCCGCCCTCTCCAGTCCCAGCGCCGGAGGTCCTGCTCACCTCAAGCTGTCAGCACTGCGAGCACCAAATGGGCTGGCACCGCCTTGTTTCCTGGCCTAATGGATGCTTGTTTAAACACTGGAGCTGTTTGCATTGCTGCGGCTCACTGCATGTTAAACACAGTCCTCTGAAACCCTATGCCAATCCAATAAAGGTATCAGCAGTTGAGTGTGGGGAGGCAATTACTATAAGGTCCCAAGTGTGCCTTCTTAGCTCTAAGAAGGAAAATTTGATCGAACAACTAAAAGGAAAATCTGATTCGGCTCAGCATCACGTGGAGGACACAAGGCTTAACCGCAGCCAGGTCTGTGGAGGGCAGAGGGAAATCAATCCATGATCCAGGGAGAGTAGCGCACATTGTTAAGAGGGCTTTAAGCCAGCCTGTTAGAAATACTGTCTCTTTTGCTTGCGAGAGACACCCACATGTCCTCCGCCTTCTGCTCCCTTTTGCTGCTTGCTTGCTTAGTAATTCCAAGGGGTGTACTTATTTATTTTTTAATGACACACTGCCATCTTTCCGAACACCCTCCACTTTCTCTCTCACCTTTAATTCCTTAAGCACTCATATTTAAAAAAATGGCTTTTCTTGTGCAAGATCATTACCATTTCAAAGGCGGTAGACAGACAGCAAAAATGATAGAGGGATAGAAAACATGCGGGCAGGTGGAAGAAGGCAGGTCTGCTTCAGAGAGATCGTGGGTCCCTAACCTCAAGCTAATGATACCAGTCAATAACACAATGGATTGGTTTTTTGCCTTAGCTAAGTCTGAAAAATCAGGGGAATTAGGCACAAGATTTACATTTATTTCTTACCCAAGAAATAAAAGTTTTGGAAAAGTGAATCCTTTGCTCTGTTTCAGGTTCTGGAAATGTAGAGGTACAGGGTTTAGGTTTTTCTTACTTCTTTAGCATTTAAGACTCTGCTTCAAAATAGCCCTCTTTTGAGAAAAAGTGAGCCAGCAAAGGCTGTGTCTGGCAACACCAAGAAATGCTAACCGCCGTGCTCACTGGGGTGCCATCCATTCACCAGGAATTCTGCCAAATCTCTGCCCATTCCCAAGGTTCCTGGCACCAGGGACACTGCCAGGATGGAGGTGGGGGGCTGCTGTCAGCGTTCACCAGCAGTGGCTCCAATCGGATGGGAATGAAGATAAAGCTGTGCCCTCAAAGGATTTGGGGCCAGAGTGCTAGGGGTCTGCGATCTCATGTGCTCTGCCACACCTGATACTAAGAGGGCCCACGATAGGCTCACACTGGAACCAGCACACCCTGCCGAGTCCTGACACTGGCCCTTTGGTCAGTCACTGCACCTGCTTTGCCAGAACTCCAGCTCCCCAGGCCCACACTCCAGGTGTGGCAGGACCAGTGGGCAGCAAGACGCCATGGGCAAGCAGCATGGCTCTACTGGCCACCCTTGCAGGAGACACATCCACCCCTGGGCCTGGCACTGCACCCTACCACCTCCCTTTGTCACTGCCTAGGAACAGTCATGACAACTCATGGATTGTGGTCAGTCATCTTCGCGCCCCTGACCATGGGCACTGCAAAAGGATGTCTGATTTTGCATAAACCACAAATCATGTATTTGGTTATGTTCTCCTTGATTTCCTGACCTAACATTCACGGAGCAGCCTCATTATCTCAGGGCTGAAAATAGGGATGTGTGCACCATAAAACCCTTCTGAAAATTTAATCTGCTCCTTGCTCGCCCTACTTACCGAGAAGTGAAGTGTTCTACTCAACTTTTACACACACCCACACGCCCCCCTCAATATTTTAAAGGGTAGCTCTAATGTGTGTATGTATGCACATGTGTACGGTTCATTAATGATTTTGTTTGTGAACAATTTGGTTTGCAAACAGAAGCGTTTGGCAAAATTTTGTTTTTGTTTGGGTGATGAACACGACTGCGGCCATCTTTCCCAGAATCATGGAACAAATTAAGTTTGTGAACCAAGATAGCACTGCCACAGGCTACCTTAAAATAGTAGCATGTATGTGCACACCCGTATGTATACACCCACATATATACACTAAGATTACTCCTTTTAATAAAACACAGAAGCAATTTTTAAAGATTTTAAACTTTTGTCATAAAAGCCTTCTAAAAACATCTGGATGCTTCTTTGGTTTATTAGAAGGCAGATAATTAACTTTTTTGATAACTCATGGGCTCATAAGTTACTAACCCTGTTATTGGTTATGGCTGCTCTTAGTTTCCTTGTCTAAATAAAAGAAAGGCTAGTTATGTGATCACCAGCCATCTTTATTAAGAAGGAAGGGAATCTTGCAAGAGATGACAGAACAATATATTTGTGAGACTCTTATGAGCCTGTTTTGAGATGGTACCTGGCTGTATTTCCCGAGTCTGAAGTCTGCAGGCCAGATCTGCTTCTCAATAATGCATGAAACTCTCCCATCTCCACTCAGCAGAAGCAGCACGTTTTTTTTCTTCTCAGTGTTTGACATATCATCATAAAAAAGTGGTACTGACTCCAAACTACTTCAACCTATTTCCTTTTTCTCAACCCAGAGGTAGAAAGTCACAAAATCATTGTGCCCCTGAAATGCCATTCTAATACAGGCACAGCAGATGAATTGTAATAAAATCACAGGAAATGATTCTATTCCAGCGATGGTGAAGTGTGGTAAAAGAAGATATTTTGTTAATAGATGCTGGGTTTTCCACTTCCTTTAATTGCATTTTTGCGTGTGCATTAATAGCAATCTTAAAATATACCCAGAACTAGCTCCAAAAAAAAATGACCTTTCATAATAAAATACATAAAATTTTCTTCTCCTTTCTCATTTATAACACATGAAGTTCCTCTCTCTGTGTGAACACCTTGAAATTTCTTATCCTGAAGTGAGAAAGAGTTTTCTGTCTCTCTCAAAACCAGGAACTAAAAAGCACTGAAGTCAGGTGTGCTAAGATGGTCTTTCCTCTTCTGGCAAACAATAGTGAGCGAGGAACCAAATGTTCATTGTTTCACTCCCGGATGCTTCTTCTAAGAGGCACGAGTTCACATTCTGATATCTCACCTGGACATGGACGGGAAAATCTCTTTCTTCCCAGAATGCAGGAAACTAGTATCTTATTATTTATTCATTTACTACCTTCTCTGGAGAGAGTTGCTATGATCTCCTTTTGGTATGTGCTCACATCATCGCTTCCTGAGGACCAAAAAAATCGCTGGAATGCTTTGTTAGGAATAAAACCCGAGACCCTTGATGACAAAACCAACTCAGGCTAACGCTTGGAAGAACTCTGGTTTGGCGACCTTCCCTTAAGCTTTCCCACAGTGTTTGGTAACACAGAGGCCTCATCAGTAAAACATGATTTCAGTGTCCTTTAGAAGAATTCAAACTTCAGAGCAAAAAGTGATTTTGACATTGAAGCAAAAGCATACACTGAATTTTGGGCTCTTTGAAAAAACATTTCACGAGGACCCCCTTTCGTTACCCAGCCCTGGACAGGGCCTCTGTCTTGTGCTGAGAGGTCAGAGACAGATCGTGGAGGGGTCTTTGCAATCTGGATAAGATAAAGCAGCTGAGAACAAGGTGCTGCTCCAACAATCAAGAGGAGGAGCTGGGGTTGTAGTGTTACTTTTGTCCTCACCACTGATGGATGTCTAATTCTAGGTGGCTGTCTGGTTCAGATCAAGTTACAGAGGCTTTGTTATGTTCCACTTTTCCGGGTACTGACTGGTTTACTGGAAAGGTGAATGCACAGAGGATAAAGGAAGTATTGGCCCAGTCATCTTGGACTAGGGATCCCGAGGACCTGGCGAATCACAATGATGGGGCAGGAGGCACAAGCACAGATATAAAGGTGGCCCCTGGTCCTGCTCACAGGACTTCTGGGACACACAGAACAGCCTGCTGGCTATTGCTGCCTTTCCTGACCCCAAAGAAGAAGGCTTTTGGCCTGGGCCCTCAGAGCCATAGATCCTGGAACAAGTGGAACCGTGAGATGGAGCACATGGAAAGGAGTATTGAGTAGAAAGAATAAAAATGACATTTGACTGCTTAGCTTTCTTTAAAGGTAGTTTGGATCCTCTATGGTTAAAAAAAGTGCTGCCGATATCAATGACTAACAGCCTCCCTTAACTTTTCTTTTTTTTTTTGAACTATTTTTTTGGGAACATAGAAAAGCTGCAAAAATAGCACAAAACTCTTCCTATCCTTTATGGCACTTCCTTTAATGCTAATGTCTTACATAAGCATGGTTTAATTATCAAGAACAGGAGATTAACATTTGTACAAAATTATTAATTAAACCACAGACCTTATTAGAATTTCACTCATTTCCCCCATCATTTTCTGTTTCAGGATCCTATTCAGGATGATCCCCTACTGTATTTAGTTGTTACTCGTTTTCTCATCTGTAACAATTCCTCAGTTCTTCCTTGCCTTTCTTGGTTTGGACATTGTTAAAGAGAACTGATGAAATTATTTCATACAGAAGACGCGAATCACCCCGCTGCAGAGAGGCAGGTCTGCCCACACCCTGCCGAGGTCCCCAGTCTCGTGGAACACACGCCGAATCAGCCCGCTGCAGACAGGCAGGTCTGTGAACGCCCTACCGAGGTCCTGAGTCGCGAGGAAGACGCCGAATCACCCCACTGCAGACAGGCAGCCACCTGGTTCCACACTACAAAGACCCAGAGGACACTAGAGCACCAGACCAAGGTACTGAGTCCCACTGTTCTTGGCCCAGAGGTAGGGGCTTCTGAGCCGTCGTCCCACTGCTCCTGGTCCAGAGGAAGGGGCTTCC
>NW_004624777.1:20137993-20148319 GCF_000247695.1 Heterocephalus glaber
AAGATGCATTATATAAAGGTACAATTCCCAATGAGAAATGTAATTGTGTTGTATACCTACAATGTACCAATAAAAGAATTTAATACAAAAAAAAATTATTTCATACATGTCCTCCAGTTTGGATTTGTCTACTGTCTTTTCATGACTTTCTGGAATAAAGATAGGCATTTTTAGCAAGAATGCAATAATATTGCGTCTTTCTCAGTGCAGCATATCAGGGGGCTCATGACGTCACTATGTCATTTCCTAGTGGTGTTTTCCTGGATCATTCAGTTAGATGGATGTATGCTGATCGCTCCACTGTAAAATTACTACATTTCCCCTTGCAGCAAATAAGTATCTTCAGGCAGATATGGCGAGACTAGGCAAATCTGGTTTCTCCTCTAACCCACTAATTTTAGCATCCATCCGAGGATCTTGTCTGCATCAGTTATCACTATGGTGTCTGCCCAACGGTGAGTCTGTCTCCTGCTTGCCTTCAATATTTACCATCTGGGGTTCTACTTAAAGAGCTCTCCCTTCTCTCCTATTCGTATAAGTACAGAATTCTGGATATGTATTTTATTCTGTGGGTTACAATCCAATGCTGTCGTTCTTAATTTTGCTGCTCAAATTGTTCTGGCTTTTTGGGGATTTAGTTCAGTGGTTCCGGCGCCTGCCTTGAAAGCGCAAGGACCCGAGTTCGATCCCTGGTACCAAAAAAACAAAACAAACATACATTTGGGGCCGGGGATTTAGCTCAGTGGTTTCGCTGCCTGCTGTGTAAAGTGCAAGGACCCGAGTTCAATCCTCGGTACCAAAAAAAAAAAAAATGTTCTGGCTTTGGGCACCAGGAACACATTTATGTTGACTCTTATGTTTTTCTGACAATCTTGTCACTTGAAGGGGGGGAGAATTTCCTTATTTACTGGCATTGTAAGATGTTCCAGGGTCATTTTGTGGTTTTACCTGGCTGGGCCTTGGAATCAGCTGCCTTCATCCAAAATGGTTTGGCTCCTTTTATTGGAGAGCAGAGTCTAGAAACAAGATCCAGGTGCTGAGTGAGCTTTTTGCTACTGGGCTGTCATTGTTTCTAGGCCTTCACACAGAGCATGGTAATATATTGTATTAGTTACTTTTTTGTTGCTGGGCCAAATATTCCATACCAAAGTTAGAGGAGGAAAGGTTTATGTTAGCTCACAGTTTGTAGAAGTTTCAGTCCATCGTTAGCTGGCTCCAAGGCAGCATGGCAGAGGAGAAGCAGTTTGTGGAGTGGCAGGCAGGAGGCAGCAAGTTTCCCTTTCCCTCTTTATTCCATGCAGGCTACAAGCCTATTGGTCGGTGCCACTCACCCCCAGGGTGAGACTTCTGTTTTCAGTAAATCCATTCAGCCACACACAGAACTATGTTATTCCCATCAGGGGACTAATCCAGCTATCAGGCACCCAAAATCCATATTCACACACCCTAGATGCATCCACCTCTGAAAAGCCCTAGCTATGAGCACATGAGGCTTTAGGAGGACATCTCAATATAAGCCATAGTATGTACTCTAACCCACTTAGATACATACACCTATATTTCTATATCTGCCTGTGTACGTGTGTATAAGTCTATGCTGCTAACTGACTCCAATCTAATATCACAGGGCTTATTTGAGCCCTTCCCCTTTCCTAAGTGGTGGCTTTTTTCTATATCGATTCAATCATTATAGTAACCTGGTTTTAACTTTAAAGATAGCTATGTTCAATAGCTGCGAAGCCATTCATTGCTTCGTTTGAACATGGTTTGATGCATTTACATTTAGTGAATATTAATGTACCATGTTTAAGGCCATGTACTCTGGGAGAACTCTGGCTGGAACATGGATGAATATCAGGTCCTGCTCCGTGGTAGTTTATGCACCACCAGGAAACATAAGAATACTGCTGTGAGTAAAGAGTGTTAGGAAAAACAAATTGCTGTGGGCATGCAGAAGAAGGAGAAGTGCATGAAGAAGTAAGAAAAGGCTCCACCAGAGGTGTGGATCTTTAGGGGGGCACAGGGTTTGGATCTTGAAGACTACAGGAAAGCATTCCAGGAAAGGGGACAACTTGATTGAAGGTGCCAAGGGCAACAAAAAATAAGACAAGGCACACAAAGGTGACAGGAGAGCCAGGAAGGGAAGCTGAGCTTCCTGGGCTGGCTCACACCTGCACCCAGAGGTGGCTGTGGTAGAGTAGAGCTTTACTGGATGTGCCACAGGCAGCTTCTGAGTCTATGAATAAAAAAGTGACCTGCCAGGGTGACAAGATGGGACCCAGAATGGAGGAGCAATTTCAGGGAAAGGGAAGATCTCAGGAGGAGAGAAACTGAAATAGTTTAGGGGATCAGAGAAGGCCTGAATTGGAGGCAAGATCAAGAGTGGAGAAGAGGGGAGATACACGTGCATAATCAATAACATTTGACAACAAATTTGATAAGCAGACTAAGGGAAGAGTCACAGATAACTTCAGGATTCCATGGGATATTAAAACCAAGAGTTTAAAACTAGGAGATAAACAAGATGGTGGGAAGGTGTCCACAGCCCCCAAATGAGAAATTGTGATAGATGACCTCTTCCCTCGCAACTATTTTAGTGCTGGGTTGTGAGTGGACAGAAAGGGAGAGAAAAGCCAGATTTTATATCAAACAATGCTATTACTGTCAGCAGCAATGCTATATCTCCAGTAGGGTAGATAACTACACTAAAAAGCAAAATGAAATTTCTAGATGGTGATGAAATTTAATTTACCCATGGTGGTGGTTAGCCATTGCCACTGATAATCACCACTCAGAGGTATTTTCTTTGAAGCTAGATAGTTAGCACTCTCTAAACCAGAAATTGCCCACATTTTATCCATTATGTCTCAGAGGCTATTAAGCAGAGCCATATAACCCCAGTCACCAGGGAGTTTTGGAACACAGAGGTTAGAATGAAACCATCACAGCAATTCTATTAATGTTGTATCACTATTCAGATGCAATAGCTTATCCCAGGGAACAGCTTAAACGCAAATGTACTTGGATCTATACAACTGCGACAACACTTACTAGTTGGTGCATAATACACAGGCATAGGCCGGGCTTGATGGAGAATATTTGTATTTTGGGTTCAAGAAGCAACTGTGCATCAGTGCTGTTGTCTCACAGTTTCTGTTTAGGATGTTCTTATTGGGTATGCAAGAAAAGAGCTCAATTTGTTCATCTGTTTTACAAGATGCTAGACCACTCAATTATGTCATAGGGCAATGGGAAGGACAGAAGTGGGGGACCAGCTCAAGCCACTTTCTTTCTATTAGGTTGGGACGAGGTCTGGAGCTATAGATTCATGGGCTGTCAGGAAGTCTGGTGTAGATGACCAGCCTCGCCCCAGCCAAATAACCCAAGTGGGAATGGGTGAGCACCCACCATCATCTCCTCCTCCTTCCCCCATCACACAGGTGAGCGATCTTCAAGTCTTAATCTTAGACCAAGTGTCCCCTGACCCAAAAGCTCTCTCAGGATAAAGGTGCTAAAACCATTCCTCAGACAGACATTCTTCTCCGCAAAATATAGAGAGCTTCAATCTCCAAAAAAGAAGATGAAAAGATAATTTAATTATGTGCTTCAAGATATGAACATACCATGTGGAGATGGAAGTCAACTATTTTTCTTCTTCAGGGGAGTTAAAAGGATCACATTGAGGGTGTTTGTAATCTACAAAGGGTGGTCAAAATATATGTTGAATGTTTAAAGTTTAGAAATTTCAGTAAAGATAAATTTCCATTAACTACACTCAAAACATTCCCCTTTATTTTGAACACACTTATCCCATGGTTCTTGTCCCTTTCTGAAGCAGATCTGGAAGTCTTTCTTGAGTGTTTTTACAAGGTGTGCTCAACAATATATGAATGCTTTCCAACAGAAAAGCAGGCTTACAAAAACATGATGGTGTGTCCTTATCCACCCCACTCACTGGATCTGGCACCATGTAACTTCTGGCTCTTCCTAAAAGTCAAAATGGCCATGAATTGATTCAGGTCATCCAGGCAGCCAAGACAGCACAACTAAGGACATTCATGAAAGAGGACTTCTAGAACTGCTTCAGAAAGTGGCAAGAATGATGGGCTAAGTGTGTTTGAAGTGAGGGGGAGTATTTCAGGGGGCATTAATCCTTTTTGCCTAGTGTTCCACATTTGGAATGGCACATAACAATGGAACAGTATAAAAATTTTCTCTTCAAATTCTTGTTCCTTGAATTTTTCTAGGTAATACATATGAATTTTATGCAAAAAAAAATTTTGAAAAAAATTGCAACTTCAGCATAAATGGGTTAACGGCAATGGGTCTTTGCTTGTAAAAATTAAAAATTAATACATTCACAACTATATTTTTTATCACAACTCATGTATAAAGGAGCTCTTTGCGACCATAATTCTTGTTCACTGCTCCTATGTGACCACTGGAGTTCTTTCCAGGCTGGGTTTGTGGGCCTGAGTTCAAACACTGAGGTCAGAGATGCAACGAAGAAGGCAGCGCGTGGACGTTGATAGGACAAAGATGGGCTGAGGATCCAAAGGTGGAGAGGAACAGTCCATAGCACTCAGGAGCTCGGCAGCTTTACAGACACGAAGCAGTAATTCCTCCAGGAAAGCAGCTCCCTCACTTCAAAGCTGCCATATTTATAAAACATGTCCTTTGGGGCTGGGTGTAGTGTCACACACATCTGTAATCCTAGCATCCTGGGAGGCCGAGGCAGGAGGATGGCAAATTCAAGCCCAGACTGGGCAACACAGTGAGACCGTCTCAAAATTTAGAGGTGGGGGATGGGGTGGAGTAGGAATGTAGCTCAGTGTGAAGGCCCTAGTGCTGCAGAACGAGACCATATTCCTATAAATGAGGGACGCAGGGTTGGCAGGATCCAAGGGTTAATTGCAAATTACAAGCACTGCAACACAGGAGCAGGGAAGAGTTAGAGGAAAAACTGAAGAGCGAAGGTGCGTCCCTACCCCTGACTCTGTCCCCCCTCCTGCATGACACTTCTCAGTGGCCGCTGTCCTGTCTTGGGGTTGCAGGTCCCCTCTCTTGGCTCCTTTGAACTTATTTATGGAACGATTACACTTTAGAATGTTGGTTTCTTAGGTTATCATGTTACCCAGTGCTGGATTTTTAAAAATAAGTTTCTAATTATGAAGGTGAAGTCTCCTGCCTCCCGCATGTGGCCCCCTTGCACAATCACTGGACAAGAGCTGCGTAGGCTGGGGGATCATCTTCTTGCACTAAAATTAACCAGTGTGCTCCGAACACTCCCAGATACCTCTGCCTTTTCTTCTTACATTGTCCCGCTCAGGTTGGCAGACACATATCAAATGTCTCTGTGTTATTTTAAATAATATGTAATTGTGATTTGATGCTTTAATACCATGTCGTGTGCTGGAATGTGTCCCTGGGTCTCTTGTAATGTTTTCTACTATACTAAAGTTCCCTATCCTGGCGGGGGCCCATGGGCTGTGTCCCTTTACGTCCTTCTGCTGAACCCTCCTTGGGATGCCCATCAACTCTCCCATGTAGTTTCCTTCAGAAGGGCATGTTTTTGGTGGTAGATGTCTGTATTCCCAGCTACTCAGGAGGCTGAGGCAGGAGGACTGCAGCTTTAAGCCCAGCCTGGGCAACTCAGCATGACTCTATCTCAGAATAAAATAAAAGGGCTGAAGATGTAGCTGAGTGCTCCCTGATTAGGGGGGTGGCAGGGGAGGGCAAAATCCTGTTTCTGGAATCACTTTTTGAAGAGCAAATAGAACTTTTGAAATAATTTCCTTATTTGAATAATAGTTTCAGCTGGGGATTTAGCTCAGTGGTTTTGCTGCGTGCTGCACAAGCACAAGACCTGAGTTCGATCCCCGGTACCAAGACAAAACAAAACAAAAACCCCCAAAATAACAGTTTTTGCCTGCCTTTCTATTATGTAAGAAAATATCATGTGAATAAAATGTGCTCAATTTTATTTCTTGTAACACTAACTTTCTCCTATTCTCAGGTTTTCATTGCTTGATGTATATATATTAGTTTCTTAGTGATTTATAAGTTTCGGTTATCTTGGAATTTTCTTGCCATCCTTAATTGGAAATGAAGGCATGTCATCATGTGAGAAAAAATTATAAAATACTTTAAGAGAAATTAAGTCTCACTGATCTCAAGATTAGGTGGTACCTCAAGCTAAGGTTGACAAACTATTGCTTAGTTAATGTGGACTATGAGTCAGTTAAGTGCTTTAATAAATAGATAAGTCTTATTTGTAATTAGCACATTGATTGTTTACATATAAATGAGTGCTTCTGAAGTGCTGGGGGGTAGCAGAAAGGAGCTGGTTAGGACCGGGGATTTAGCTCAGTGGTGCCTCTGCCTGCCTTGCAAGCGCAAGGTTCCGAGTTCGATCCCCAGTACCAAAAACATAAAACAACAACAACAACAACAACAAAACCCCAACTTGGTTAGGAGTTTAAATATCTCCTTACAGATCCTCTATTCCAATATAAGCAGACATGCCCTTTGATCCAACTCTTTGGGGGGCCAAGGAAATGTCAACTGGAAAGTTAAAATCACCACAAATTCCAAGTAAGAATGGGTAACTAAAGATCTTTACTTCTAGAAAAATGTCAACAAAAGCCCCTTTAAAGCAGCTCACCTAACAAGTAATTGAAAAAAATACTAAGGTACACATACGACTAATCTCCTTTCATTCTTTCCCCAGCAGCGCTAAACTCCCATAGCTCCATTCTAAGGGAAGTGGCCAAATTCCACAAATTTGGTTCACTAGGCCACCTCCCTTCCGACTGCCGCTGATTAAAACCAGTGATGAGCACCCCATCCAGGAAATGCCTCTGTATGAAATAGGTTGCTGGAAACATAAGTTTGGTCCTTCAGTTTCTGATACTCTGAAATTTATTTGGAACCCAGAGAAATGGATGCGGGTAGCAGTGGCACTAGAAGACAGGCCAAGGGGTGGGGTGGGCCACACGTGAAAGCCAATATAGGAGGAAATTATTATTGGGAAATAGCGATGTTGAGAGAAGGAAGGAATGAAGGAAGGAGAAGGAAGGAAGGAGAGAGGGGGAAGGAAAGGGCTGGAAGGAAGGTACAGAAAGAAGGAAGGAAACGAGGAGGAAGAGAAAAAGGAAAGAGAAAGGAGAAGAAACGAAAGAAGAGGAAGGAAGGAAAAGAAGGAAGGAAAAGAAAAGGGAAGGGAGAGAAGAAGACCTGAGAGAGACAGACATAGACACACAGCTAAGACAGCTGACAGACTGACCACGGACCTCAGGAGGGTGCGCTTTGTCCTGGGGGAGTCCTCTGCTGGCTTTTCTCACTCAGGCCCAGCCCATGAAAGCTCTCTGTCTTCTGAGGCAAACTGAAAGTGTCCTTGCTGCCAACTCTAACCTGCACCGGGGATGGACTGCACGGCCCCAGAGTGTCTTCCCACAGGAGTAGGGAAAGGGGCTCTGAGGCAGGGCTGAGATGGGCAGCATGCGGACACACTGGACGGATGCAGAGTGTATCTCATACTGGGAGACCTTCCTTCTGATACTCAGGAATTTTAATGAATGAATGAATTATTTGGTACTGGGGATCGAACTCGGGTTCTTGTTCTTGCGCAGCAGCCGGCGAAACCACTGAGCTAAATCCCTGGCCCATACGCAGTAATTTTAAAGAATGTTTCTGTATTTTCCCAGAAACAGGACCACAAAAAGATCTTTTCCTGGGGGCCCGAGGCCCACATCCTGGAGGTGCAGAAAACGGATGCCAACAACAGGGAGGAGCAGGTCCCCTCCTCTGGTGTTCCCGGTCAGGAGGGCACCTGCCTGCTGAATATGTAATCCAATTTGGCCAATCAAACTTCCGGTCTCCTAAGTGGTTCACTAGCAGGCAGCTCTCGACCAGGGAACTGTCTTCCTCCCAGCTCACCCTGGGGCTTAGTGTGAAAACAGGCTCAGCAGGGAGGAGGGAAGCAGGAGAGAGGGGTGTGTGACCACGTGTGCATGACAGTACGTGTCCGTGGAGATGTGTGAATGTGTGAGCATGTCTGTGTGTTAATGTGTGTGAGTACATGTGTGGCTCTGTGGACTATGTGTGTGCGTGCCCACATGTAATCGTGTCTGTGTGAATGTGTGTGTGAGAATGCGTGTCCACAAGTGTGACTGTGTGACTCTGAGTGTACGTGAATGTGTGCGAGTGTGTGAACACGTGAGCGGATGTGTGAGGATAGTGTCCGTATGCGTCCACAGTGAGCGTGAGTGTGTGAACAGTGTGTCTAAGTGTGAATAGGCGTGAACATGTGCGTTTGCGCGCGTTATGTGGCTGTGACTATGGGAGCGTGGGTGCCTGTGTCTGCGTGCGTGAGTGTGGGAATATGGTGTGTGTGAGCGTGTCTGGGAGGGTGAGTGTGTGCAAGTACGGGACTGAGCGGGTGCAGCTGCGAGTGTGTGCTGAGACTAGGAAAGGCGGGAGCGGTGAGGGAGGATTGGGAACAGCAGGCTGCGTGAACGCGCGTGGCCTTCTCCTCCCTCAGCTGGAAGCACAGATGCGCCCACGACAGTGATGTCACCGCCATCGATCGGAGGCCAACACTGCTGCCTGCACGCTCTGCTCTCCTTCATCTTCCCAAAGGGGAGCCGACCTGACCCGCTCTTCAGCTCTCCTCCATCCACCTCCCGCCACAGACAAATAGAAACCCTGCGGCACTCTCCACCCGATTTAAGAGCTTGTGTGGCTCAGGGACCTCAGCTTCCCATGGGGAGGAGCCTCAAGCGGGTGGGGAAACCCAAACCCAACTGTCTGGGCCTCTTTCCTAAGTGTCATGGACATTGGGGGTGGGGGTGGGGTGTTCGGCTGTTGCTTCTCTAAACCTCTGCCCTAACAACACTTTGTGCATACATGGAGTGCAGGATTCTCGATCTGCTGAGAGAAAATAACCCCCAAGGCATATAGTAATTTTCTGCTTGTTGAATCTTGTGCCTGGTTTGTTTCAACAAAGCCAGGTTTCCTTAGCATCTCCCAGCCCTATCTATAGAGCAGGCACTTTCATGAGAGTGTAACATGTTTAGCACAAGATCTCAGCTTTGCCAGCTACTTAATGTCCCGACAACGTACTGCTGCCAATATCCACTCAATTAGAAGGCATTAATCATCCATTTACTGCTCTCCGCTCCTGCCCATCAGCCCCTTCCTCAGCAAGACGCAGAGTGAGCCGGCGCCTCTTGTAATTCAGCCTTCCAGGCAGATGCGGTTACATGGCAACCATAAAGACACCTCTCTCTCTCTTTTTTGGACCGGTATTCTATTAATCCTTACAAGTTTATTAGTTCTGACTCCTGACAATCCATCAGCTGTAAGTGCAACAAATGATGCTTGGAAATTAATACCCACATTTCAGCAGAGGAGGCTTTACATATTAAATTATCTTTAAAGTTATAAATAAATAACATACATGAAATAGATTTAAGCAATAAACATACATTTGGCAAACAATACTCAGAATGTTTACTATTCAGCAGGCTGGAGCTATTTCGGCAATATCTTGTTAATAGACTCTCCATTCCCCGCTTTGGTTCTTTTCCCTGGTAAAGTCATAAATCCATCATACCAAATATTGGGGTCATTTCTTTCTTACAAAAAAGCAGTGTGCACTTTAACATTTATTCTCAATGGTTCGGGTTTCCTAGGTTGTTTCTGGCTTGTTGTTGACAGTCTTTTGTTTTTCTTAAAATTTAAAATTTTATTTTTTATGCCTTCTGTTACTTCATTTTTCCCAGCTTTCTTGATGTATATTTCACAAGTAATAATTGTATATATTTAAGGTGCACAGTGTGATGTTTTGATGTATGTATACACTGCAAAATGATGAACACAAGCCAACTAATGAACATATCTGTGACCTCACATAGTTACCGTTTTTTGTGTTTATAGTGAAAACCTTTAATAACTAGTCTTCCAGCAGTTTTCAGGTATACAGCGCAGTATTATTGACCACTGTTACCGTGCTGTACATTACATCTCCAGAGTTTATTTATCCTGCATAACTGAAACTTTACACACTTTAACCATCTCCTTATTTCCCCAGCCCCAGCCCCTGGCAACTATTATTCTACTCCCTGCTTTTGAGTTTGGCTTCTTTAGATTCCAAATATGAGTAAAATCATGCTTTGATCTCATGTATTTGCCTGTGTGGGGCTTATTTCACTTAGCACAATGTCCTTCAGGTTCATCCTTGTTCTTGCAAACACCAGGATTTCCATTATTTAAAATGCAGAATATATACTATATCTGTGTGTTAATGTGTGTGAGTACATGTGT
>NW_004624777.1:20163738-20208698 GCF_000247695.1 Heterocephalus glaber
TTTCTTCCTATTTCACATGAATCTTTAATTGCTGAAAGGTTTAATTCCTGCAGGTTACAACTTTGCCAGCACAGTTCCGTCTACCTATCCAGGTATGTCATGTTAAGCATTTATTCAGATGGTAGTTTTTAATACGTCACTGCATGAAACAAACAAACAAAGGTGGAAGATGTTGCTTGGGAAGTAATCGCAGTAATAAGGAGCCGGTGGATTGCTGCTTAATAAGTGTATGTGCTGCACACCTCCTCTGTCCTGATTAACTACTCTATTTTAGCACCAGACATCTCCTAATGAGAAAATGTTAAGTTTGCACAAATGGTGTGATGGTAGAATCAGACTGGAAAATACCAATAAACCTTGTGAACATTCTCCCCCCAAAATACGAGTTTCTAGATGGTTTTTATCTTCTTTAGTTTCATCTTGACATTTTTTGAATTAATCACTCAGTATACATAACACTGAAAATTTACTATGTACAAGGTGTGATAAACTCTTACATTTAAATGCTAAAGATAATATATGCATCAGCTTCATCATAGTAGTGGTCTTTGAAAGAAAGCGTGTTTATTAATGATGTCAGCCAACCATCCAGGCTGATTCTTTCAGACTCAGGGAATGTGGGCTTGAGTGAATTTTCATGCTTGATATGAAAAACTTCAGGCTAGAACCAAACACTTTCAGTCTGTGTAATGAGCCTGACAATGTGAGTAATCTCAATGCCATAATTTTTTAGATGCTAAACACACAGGTACATACAGAAACACAATAGTAGGCCCTGAATAGTCAAGAAATAACTACACCACAAACATACCACTACTAATTCTGGGGCTAGAGGATTTTTTTAAAGTGCAAGTTTCCATGCTGGAAAAATTTACTTCCAGAAGAATAATTAGTGCATTATTTAAGTAAAATCTTTCTAAATAGCCCAGGTGACATCCCTGGTTTTATTGAGGCAAATAAATACTATAAAGTAATAAGGAAAAGCTGAAACAGATTAATTAAATATGCTCCTAGGCCCAGAGAGGTTACCAGTTCACTGGAAGTCAATACTATACTTCTCAAGCTACCTTAGATCACTCCTATATATGGTTCAAAAGGAAAACAAAAGTAGCACCCCAAATTCTCCAGCAAACACACACACACACACACACACACACACACACACACACACACACGCTTTACCAAAGCAAAGTTTGCAACATGCTATAATTAAACTCACATCCTGACAGTAAAAACACGAAGTTTTACTCTAAATATAGAAAACTCTCCATTGTGCAACCTCTGATTGTTGTTTTTTTAACATTATGACTGAAATGGTAGTGTCCCCTCTGCATAAAAAAACACTCTGAAAATACACAGAGTAGACGTGAAAATTGTACAGCCTTAATTCTTATTTCAATGAAGATTTTCTTACAAATCTCTAGTACATTTTATCCCCGCCTCATCTTTCCTATACTAGCCCTAAACCACTATATTTAAATGGCATTTTCCATCTTGCTCTTGTGGTTATGAAGTGCTATTTGCTACATGGGCATGGATAACTAGCCACAGCCCCATTCCTAGGCCTCATCATTGTACAAGGGCCACCCTGATCTCCTCCAGAGATGACATTTATCCACAGAAAAAAAGCTCCACACACAAGTCAGCCATCAGGAATGCAGGCAAGTCCTGCTCTGCATAATACTAAAATACTAACATGAAAATTACAATTTCTTGGGCCAGGGATTTAGCTCAGTGGTTTCACTGCCTGCTGTGCAAGTGCAAGGACCCGAGTTCGATCCCCGGTACCAAAAAAAAAAAAAAGAAAAAGAAAATTACAATTTCTTAGCACACTGGACTGAACTCAGTACTATTTAATAAAAGAATTACAGATTCAACAGTAGCTCAACTTATACCTTGCAAAACACCTACAAGTCCCTAACAGAAAGTAGGGCTGATTTTAAGTCATAGACCTTAAGGGAGAACCTTCAGGACAGTATTTAGGGTTTTGTATTCCTGCTTCCTGAAATATATCTACCTGCTGTGCATCTGGAACAAGATAACCTCTCTAACCCACAGTGTCCACAAGTGGAGAAAAGGATGACTGTGGAAGGCATTTGGTTGGAATATTTGGAAGATTACATGGTGATGATACATATCAAACACCTAACATAGTTCCTGGCACATGGAAGAACTCAGTAAAAGATATCTACTGTTACTTTGAAATTAGGATTTCTAGGAAAATTAAGTTACCATGTTATACCAGAAAGTCAAGCACTGAAGTACACAAAACAAAATCCCACTTAGGAAAAAAGCCCAACAATTTCCAAAGACAAGTTAGATGCACAGGAAGCAAACACACTCCTACACAACCCCTTCCCCCTTCCCCTATATTTCATCTGGCTGTTAAGAACAATTGATGGAACTTCAGAGAAAATATTGCAGCTTTCAAATAACTGCTTTGAAAAGGACTAAAAACTATATTTAACTGCTTCTCAGGCAATTAGACCATGACCATCACCACATCTGCTATTTGCGCATCAGGAAACTGCTTCCAAGACATTTAACATTCATAGGTGTATTAGCTCATTATTAATACCCTAGAAGTTCTTCATGGCACTCTTCACTATGGTGCAGCACTTGATGGAAGGAGGTTCCATTGTGCTTTTGATTTATCTAAGAGGAATATGAGTGAATGCCCCAAAGAATGAGACTAGAAAGTGGTCTCAAATGTATGGAATTACAGTAAAGTTCCAATGTAAAATGTATTTCCCAGCAAACACTTAGGTGGTACTAAGTGTTATTGTAGTGAACCTTCATAAGAACCTTATAGTTCATGTGAGGAAACCGAGGTGCAGTAGGTTACATAGTACCAGAGCTGGGATTTGAACCCACACAGCTTCTTCCCAGGGTTAAGCTTTTCCCTGTGGCCATGCAGCCTCTATGCCTTACTGACACACTTTTGAGAGTACAGGAGGGGTGCAGAAATTAATTACTCTCAGGCTCTTGCCATAAGACAGAGGTACGTCAGGACTGGAACTCGCACCGTCTGAGGGCTTGGTGGTGGTACATGTGCCATTCTTCTGACACCATGATAAAAAAAACTACTTCTGCCGAATGCGCATTAGATCAGAGATAACGCTGCGTACAGTGTATTACAAGAAAATCAGCAACCCTGGCACAGGGGCACCTGGCTCATAACTTTTATTCTGAAGACATCCCCATCATCTGACCTGTGGAAATCTGAATATGACATTCCACTTGCAAACATACAAATATAAATTAATTTACATGAAATCTGTCAAACTAGAGGGCCTAAGGATGGCAACGTTCTTTAAAAAAATCATTCTGACTAGATGGTCAAACTGCCTGAGGAGCTTTCTCCTTGCCTGTGACCTCCCTGAATTCCCACAGGCTGATTCACTTTGTGTGTCAACTAGGCGAGGCTTCGGGGCCCATGTGTTTGGCCCACCATCATCTGGAAGATTCTGCGGAGGTAATTTTTAGACTCGCTTGACTCTGACATCAGTGGACTCTGAGTAAAGCACAGGACTCTCCATGATGTGGCGGGCCTGATCGAGTCAGCTGAGGTCCAGAAGACGAAGACTGACATTTCCCAAAGAGGCATGATTCTGTCTTCAGAGGCATCATAGAAAGCCTGCCCAGAGGGCCGGGGATTTAGCTCAGTTGGCACCATGCTTACCTTGCAGGCGCAAGGTCCTGAGTTCGATCCCTGGTACCAGAGAAAAAATAAAAGCCTGCCTGGTTTCCAGCCTGCAGATTTTGGACTCAGACTGCAATAGCCATGTTTATCTGAATTGCCAGCCTGCCAGCCTGCTGCACAGATTTTGGACTTACCAGGTCCCATCAGCAAATGAACCAATTCCTTAAAATCGCTTTCTATTCTCCATCTGTTTCCTTCCCTGTCTCCCCAAGCGCTATGGTAAGTAGGCCGATTCCAGGCGGCAGGACTATCAAAGCTGAAACACTTTATATCTACTCTCCAATGTCTGCAAGTCCCATCAAGTAAGAGCAGCCCTAGTTCTGCTGGGACTTGTAGGTGTTTTGCAAGCTGTGGGTTGAACTGCTCTTGCTCTTCCTCTTCTTTTTATTTCTGAGGGGTGATGGTGGTACTGGGGAATGAACCCATGGCCTCATAGATGCTAAGCAAGTATTCTACCACTGAGCTACATCCTGAGTCCTTTTCATTTTATTTTGAGATCAGGTCTTACTATGTTGACTAGGCTGGCCTCAAACTTGCGATCCTCCTGCCTCAGCCACCTTAGTAGCTGGGATTACAGGTGTGTGCCCCACATGCAGCTGAGATGGAACAGAGGAGATCTGTGTGTTCAGTTTAGAATGTGCTGATTCGTCTCTGGAGGACCCTGATCCCTGCCCGCACCCTGCACCTCCCTCCTATCACCTTTCACACCGTACGCTCTCAGTAGTGAATCCTCAGTAGTAGATGAAGCCTCTGCCCTGTATTTTTTATCTGAAAAGATGGAGCCGCCACTTCCTGTAATAGCACACAACCAGCAAACTTTCTGGAGCAGTGTAACACGCTGTCCCTGGTTGGCTGTGGTTAATTCTGACCCACCTTCCCTCTGTGAATGGCTGTGGTTTGACAGGCTGCAAAGACCCACACCCTGGTCTGTGGATGTCCCCAAACAGGGCCCAGAGAGCCGAGGCCACCCTGCTCAGAGTAGCCCAGCCCAGGCCTGCTCTGTGGCCCTGGCATCCCCTCTACCACCAGGGTTGTGGTGCCAGTCGGAGCCAGCCTGAAGGCGGTGGGAAGAATTCACTTCACAGCTGGCACTTTGGTAACCTTTTCCTCCCAAGAGCCCGGAGAGTAACCTCGCTGCTCCAGTGGATGCCAACTCCTCCCTGAATGTGGGTTTGCTTGTTACAATCTCATTTTGCTTGCTGGAGACCCTTGAATTGCGACATCTTCTGTTGAAGTTCCCAAAGAAGAGGCCAGGCAGCACACAAATTCTGTTTCCTTCAGAAAAGATCTCGACATGCTGAGCCTCCTTCTCCTTCTTGCCTGCCTCCCTCTTCCTCCCTGTCCTACCCAAACCGTAAAGCCCTTTGTACAGGGCTAGTGCTGGGAGCCAGCGATATGTCACACCAGGAAAATCCACCACTGCCCACAGCTGTTTTCCTTGTGGCTTCTGCAGTAGCAGGCAGGCTGCCGCCAGTGTTTACAGTCAGCAATTCTGAATGTGCTGACATGGAGAAGAGTGACCACAGAGTCGTACAAAGCAGCAGGGAAGGGAAAACAGATGTGGAAATGCCCAGGGGATGTGGCGCCTCCATCTTTCCCGCTTCCTGGGCCTTCAGTGCGGTCACAGGTTGGCCAGTAGAGGCTGCATGGTGGGCTGCAGGCCATGTTTCTATTTTGGGGTCTGACATCGGCCAGCCGAGGAGGAGGGAGCCATTCCCTCTGCTGTGACATTAGTTTCCTGCTCTGCTGCCTGCTCATTTGAAGAGAAAGGGAAGGAAAGTGTCAGGCTGCCACATTCCCAAGCAGCTTTACAAACTTCTCCCTGGCCAACACTGAACTTCACAAAAGCTGTTTTCATATTGCTGATTTCTGTTTGTTCATTTTTCTCTCCAGTAGCAAAGGAAAGTTTTGTAAGGAAAAAAAAAAAAAAGGTGCCAGAAAACTTCTAGGTAGCAAGTTGATCATTCAAGGAAGGAGGAGAAATAGAAGTGAGGAGTGAGAAGCCATTAAATTAAAGCTTGAAAAGGATTATGATAACATGGCTATCATGTTTTATAAGCAGGCTGGGAGTTATGGGTTCTGGGATCCCTCTATGCTGGCCCCTGCTTAGGTTACAGAATAGAGAAGGGATTTACTTTGAGGTAGTTCAGGAAATGAAGTGATCTGGTAGGCAGTCAGTCCTGCTGGTTGCAGACATAGCTCTGTGACCTGGGCGAGCAGGCGAGCAGGAACAAAAATTCCACCGGCTACTGGGCCTTTTGTATAGAGCAGTGCTTTTCCAACTGCAGTGTACAGCTCATGCCTGTGGTATGAAAGTCCTCATCAATCTCCTACTGTCCTCTCATGGGTCAAGAGGAAAACAAGATCCCACTTACTGTAATTAAAAGAAAGCCAGGTCCATTTGGAAATGACAGGTGTGCCAGAAATGGCTAGCTCCTTGCCAAAGCAGTGTGTGTGCCCTTCCAACAGGAGGAGTTGATGTTGGTAAGTCACTGCCCAGCAAAGGACCACACTTGCCAGCTCTCCTTGCACCAAGAAAGGGGACACAGGATTTAATTCTTGCCAAAAAGAATGTGGAAAGAAATGATGGCTGCCATTTGCAGGCTTGGCCTATAAAAACTTCCAGCAAGATTCCCAAGGATTCTCCAGGCTCTCTCATTTCCTCCCACCAGTTGGAAGCCAAATACTCCAAGATCCACAGAGGAGAGACAAGAGGAAGGAGCTGGCTGCCTGTCCAAAAATGCTCATGTAGGGGCCATCGCATGAGCAAAATAAACTTATATGGTAAGCCACCAGGTATTCCAGGGTTCCTCTATCACAAAAGTAACTTTAACTGCACAAAATCAATAAGTAGTGTCAGAAGAAAATCATCAATTAGACATAACGACATAAGCATTAAACATGGTATCTACCATCAGTATTTTTTTTAGAAAAACAGATGCCCACATATGCATCTATATATGCTGAGAGGTCACTGGGGGAAACAAGAAAATGGTACCCAGGTTGCATTTGGAGGAAGAAACTGGGAGACAAGAAAAAAAGGGGTGGGGAAGGCCTTTTCTTTCACTGTATACTGTATATTGTTTTTAATGATTTGAACTTGTACTATGAGGCCATATTACCCACTTAAAAGTTACAGGTGAAAAACACAAATTCTGAAAGAATTCAGTTTTCAGACCCCCAGGAGAATACTTCCAGACACAAAAGGTCCTCACAGTCCTTTTTGAAAGCCAATGGTACAAAGTGTTGACATTTAAAAATACATAAAACTGTACTTCTGTGGAAAACTCAAGGGATGGGTAGAAGTTGCTGTCACGCCTGCAGCGAGAGCAAGTTCACTGAGGAGAAGGAGAAACTTCTCCTCTTTGAGACTTTCCTTCCCGTGGCAGTAGGAGGCTGCTCGACTGGGTTTCCCTTAGTGACCAGCAGGCCTGGGGAAGAAGGATTCCAGGGCCTCTTCCCTGAAATTCTAAGTCAGCAGTTCTGAGGTAAAAGCTAGGGAACCAAGTTGTTAACAAGTGTCTGGTGATTTTCCTGTTCCAGTCCACTTGGGAAGCACCATTCTTATGTGTCTCACCTGTCACCTTGGGGTTCACTTTCCCCTTTTATATCCCTGGAACACAGACAATGAGATTTATGATCTATGAAACTCAAACTTGTCTGCTGAGACTACAGTGATGCCCATGAAAAAGTCTGATTCCCTATGAAATTACTTTATATGCAAGTGTCAGGGGCATAATGGCTGTTGCTTGCATGTGTATTTTGGATTGCTATTTTATGTTTTAGAATTCATTTCATCCAAAATACTTCATTTTAAAAAGAAAAGGGAGTGGAGAACACAACCGTGTTTACATGGAAAGCTTTTGCATGGATTTCTGCTGTGCTGCTAGGTGTGCAGCAGGGAGCTCACACTGGTGGATCCTCTACTCGTGACATGATGAATACAGATGTTTCCAAAAGCAGAGAGCAGGGCGGAAGCCAGGAGGGAAGTACTTAAGGTGCCCGGTGCTACAGCCAAGGGTCCTCAGACACGAGAACATCCAGGCAGCGTTGGTCTGGGCCAGATGCGTCTTCAGAGCAGGGCTGGATGCACTTGATGTAAGAAGTATCTGTGGGAGTCTAGGCCAGCCCTGCACCCTTTATATTCTGCTCAGTCTGCAGATCCCGTCCCTTATCTCTGAATATGCTAAAATCTTTCAGACCAAAGAGCCAACCAAATTCCACCCTCTATGTAATCCAAAAGCCAAGTGGTTTCTGTCCCTGGCTGTGATTTTTCTCTATATCAATTAACCAGAGAGAGGGGCAGGAAGTATATAGTGCTTATTCCTGGGAAATAACCTGAGTTATTTACTAATAAAACTTTAAAATGACTCAGCAAGTTCTTAAAATATCTTAGGAGCAAACCTTGATAATTTCTAATGAATAACTGAAGATCATTACCATTTTTTTAATCTGAAAGCTTCTCTGTAAAACCGCTAAACTTAAATCATACATGTTTGTTTGTCTTTTGGAGAAAACCCTACTTTTTACCACAAAAAGGGTAAGGTTAGTAAGATCTGCTGGGATTATAATGATTTCTTTTGACAACTACCTCATATATCAAATACTATTTAAATTGGCTTCGTGTTTTCCACCGTTCTCAAAGGAAATGTCCTGGGTGCAGTATTTATGAAGAAGTTGCTTAATTCGAAATGAGTTCCCTGTATTCCCTAGTTACCTTCAAATGCACCACCCAAAGGCCTGCCATAGAGATTCCCGAGTGTGACGGTTAATTCGATTGTCACTTGCTTGGCCTGAGGGACACATGGAAGATGAGTAAAGCACACTTCTGGGAGAGTTGTGGATGTGTGACCTCAGGGACTATATCTGGTCCCCTGTCCCATCCTCTCTGGCACTTTTTTTTTGGTACCAGGAATCGAACTCAGGTCCTTGTGCTTGCAAGGCAAAACCACTGAGCTAAATCCCTGGCGCTATGGCATTCTTCCCTGTGCTCTAGCTCTTGGCTGCCACAATGTGAGTAGTATTCCTTCACCATGCCCTTCTACCATCTCGTTTCTGTCTTGGAGCTGTCCAATCACGGACCAAAACCCTGAGATCACAGCCAACAACAATGCAGGTGCTGAGTATTTTGACTTGGCAATGGGAAAGCTGACTAACACACTTGGGATCATGGTAGCTGGCTCCTTTCTGAGCCTTCCCAGGCTCCCATGCGGTTAAATGGAGGCCATGTCACTAGTTCTGGCCTGTTTTCTTCTCCATCCTCTCTTCCCCTGCAAGAGCAAACTTGAGAGGACACATGTGGAATGGCAGTGTCACAACATGGGGGAGCTTCAGCCAGCCTGGGTCCCTGAGTGACTCGGTGGAGGAGAACTTCCTCCCAAGACCCTGAGTCAGAAACAGGGCAGGGCCTTTCGTTGTATAAAGTCAGCAGAACCAAAGAGAGTCAGAGATGTGGATCTTCCTGCAGGACAACCTTGCCTTTACTAATGAACACAAAGCACTGGTTTGAAATTTCTGCGTTCCAGTCACAACATCAGACTTCCTATCTGTACAACTGGTAGATAAGTCACCTAATCCTCCTGAGCTCCAGGTTTTTTGAGTGTAAAATGAGGATGATGAATTTTGGCATGTCCACCATTCACAGATATGAGAGGAGCAAATGAGTTTTCCTGGAAGTGTTTTGAAATCTGTAAATCGCACCTCTAGATGGAAACGGCTCGCAGAGCTGAGGCTGTGGATACGACTGGAGAGCGGAAGGGCTAAGTGGGACTGCTTATTTAGGGTCAGTTACTAGAACTTACTGCATTGTTCTTAAAAAGCCAAGCAGCACATTCCATGACAGACCAGGAACATGAGAAGTCAAATTCTGATGGCACATGGAGAACAATGCACCTTAAAAATGTCAGGGTAGCCAAATGGTTTCCAAAGCCTCGCTTCCAGCAGCCAAACTCAACTATTTGCCTTCGGCATCAAAAGAAAGGAGAAGGGGCGACCCTGAAAGAAAGGCTTGGCACGAAACCCTTTATTCCTCCCTCCACCTATGGGGGGCGGCGGGGGGCAGGCACCAGGCCGGGACAGAGGGATGGGGCGCTGGGGACTCCAGCCCAGCACAAGGGTGCGATCTATTTGCCTTTCCTCTCACATGGAAACACTTTCTCCAGAGGAAACAAACAGAAGAAGGGCCCTCCACACAGCAAGGATCTAGAAGCAGGCCACAGACCTGCAATCCCCTGTCGCCAAAGAAGGGCCAAGGCAGCTAAGTTCTATTCCAGGACAAGGACTTCCTGACCCTTCGGGTAGATGACCAGCCACAGACTATTTGCCACTGGCTATGTTCACCCAGCTGCTTCCTTGTCAGATATTAACAGTTGACTTTTTTTGAGTACTTACTAAAACGCCAAGCATTGACATTTTATAGATTAAGGAACGGAAGCACAGCTAGGTTAAATAACTTGTCTGAGGTCATACGGCAGGAATTTGCCAGAATCAGGAGTTAGATGCAGATAATCTAACCGTAGACACTGTGTTATCTATCTATCTCTCTATCTATCTATCTAGCCTCACTGTGTAATTCAGCCTGGCCTCAAACTTGTAATCCTCCTCCCTCAGCCTCCCAAAGTGCTGGGATTACAAGTATGTATCATTATGCCCTGCCCAGCAGCTGTGTTCTTAACAACTGCATTTATAAAGGAGGAAATGAAAAACATGAATAAAAGGAGGAGCAATTCTCTCACTTGCTGCATAACTTGCAATGGGCTTCAGATACATTAGTAAATCACTTCACCCTCATGTTTATCCTAACACAATTGGACTTCTTACCCATTTGACTGATAGAGACACAGAAGCTCAGAGAAGTCGAGTAGCATGCCCAAAGTCACAAAGCTAAAAAGCAGCAAGGTGGGAATCAAAGCCAATCTGACTCTGCTAGAAGTAGTCAGAATCTGGCATTTCTGGGTCCTGAAAAATAGTAACATCTAAAATACTGGATAATGCCTATTGATGGAGTCCCCTTCATCACAGAGCCTTTTACAGGCGAGAAAGATAGTGACTCCATATTTGGACCAAAGAAAGACAGACCTGGACGTCAGGCAGATCTTTTCACACTCAGTGAATACAAAGTTGCTAAGAAAGTAGCCAACAACTGGCTCCTTGGCCGTCCTTACGTCTTCATATGCTAAATTATTCTGACCATACACTTCCACGTTTGCTAAACTTACGAATCACTGAGTAATTGCTGGCTGTTTTGTTGTTGTTATTTTGCATCATTCGCTAATCCCCAGTCTGAATGTTCCCCCAACCTTAAACTAAGATGAGAGCAATGCAATTATGACACAGGCGCAATAGCAGCTCATTAACATAGCCGTGACTGACATGGGAGATCATTAATTAGGCATTCCAAGCATAAGTATATATGTATAAATTAGCATCTATTCACCATTTAAACTCTAAGCCATTTTTCATATTTGAATATTAACTATGTTGGAAAATTAAGAAGTTTTCCTGAGTGAATTCTGCAAACAATACCCAACCTTGATAACAAAAACAAAATGTAGAGAAAAGATTCTGTGAGCAGAACCAGACACAGTAGAAGGAGTCAAATGATGCATCATTTGCCTGCTTCCTCTTGTGTGCATTGCTGGTGATGCCACCCACCAGGTGCCTCATGTGCCCTCTTTCCTGGGGACAGTGCTTGGACCCCAGACTTTGATAACATTCCAGAGATGCTCTGTCCATGTCTGCACTCTCACAGTTCATACATCTGTTCTTTCAATACATACTCACTAGATGAGGCCCGTGCATAAAAGACTCCCACAGGAAGACCAGAGCTATGCTGGGACTGTAGAGTCCAGCAGGAAAGTGGGCACCAAGTGGACACACACAGTGACAATGTGAAGTGGACAGTTACATCTAGCAGGGGAGGAAGGGCTTCTGCAGCAACAGTGTTGCGGATGAGGATGGGGATGTGCCCTGAAGAGGCGGTATTGGAACAGGACATAAAGATGGCAGCAGGTGGATTTGTGGCAAGGTTTGAGGCATGTCAAAAGAGTCACTTCTCAAGTCACCACAGCCATACCGACAACCTTCTGTAATCCAGGTCTTGCACTGTGCTACTTCTGGGGCCCGTAGGGCTCCACCCCCAATTTTTGAATGTGTCTGAAATACTTAATCCCTCAGGTCTGGAAGGTTACTAGCATCAGGATCACAGCGATAACAATACTCTATTGTCCTTCCCGTGTACAACAATGATCCAATGACGTACAGCTTGCACTTGTCTTGTCTTCCTGTAGTAGTTTTGGGTTCACACCAGCACATCAGTGTTCAATCCAATCCAATCCAATTCAAATGTTCCTTTAGACCAGTGGCACACTTTTATAACATGGTTGCCCTGGATGAGGGCTGGACTTTGCGGCTCTCAGACCACTTTTCTAGGCAGAGCTCACTGGTCTGTAAAGAGACCAAGTCAAGGGGCTTGGTCCTGGGCGCTGGGCTTTGATCACCAGAACTCACCAACCAGGCGAGTTTCCTTGGTGAGTCCTCTTCAGCGTGTTAACACCATCTCCTATATGAAGAGAGGCTGGTAAATGGGGAACTTGCAAGTAGGGTGACTCTTAGTGCATTCACAGCTCTTGACATCTAACTATAAAAGTAATGTGGTCCATAGATCCATGTGCACAGAAGAGGCCTGGAGCGGGAGGTTCTGCACCCAGGGGGCATCAGGCTGAGGGGATGCTCAAAACACCTTGGCTAGGAGGTGAGACATTGATCTACAGCACAAGGGAGGGGCCATCAAGGTCAGCTCGCAGGTGTGCACCTAGAGTACAAAGCCAGCCATGGGTCTCCTAGTATAGGAGCTTTTCCAGCTCCACTGTCTGTTTCCAAGATACTCTAGGCCCTGAAGGAAACAAACAGCTTTCCTACACTGAACTAATCTGGAAAAATCTCAGCTGTTACTGAGGAAAGAACCGGCTAGGATTATGAATGCTGAGTGCTTCTATGGGCCTAGTTAGATATAAATCCATCTCTTACTTGTAGGGCAGATTTATACAGCAAATATAAATACTCTATTCCATTTTTCTAATGGAAGTAAAACTTTCTAAGGCTATTAGTATCTGTAATTACAATGCTAAGAAAATTCCTGACTTAAGAGACAATTAATTAATTGGAAAACTATTCATTAAGATCGTGTTATATACTCTATCCTATGCCTGGCATATAGTAGATACTGACAAATTAGGAAGCAGAGAGTATCATTTAGTTAGAGAGTGCCCCAGAGATCCAAGTACTACATGTTTGGCCTAGAAATTCAAAGAAAAGAAAAATTTGTGATGGTGCAAGGTCATTCCAAGAGTTTATTTATTTGTTTGTTTGTTTATTTTGGTAGGCCTGGGGAATGAACCAAGAGCCTCGGACTGGGCTACATCTCCATCCTTTTTGTTTCTTATTTTGCTAAATTTCCCAGGCCGGGCTCAAACATACAATCCTCCTGCCTCAGCCTATGAGCGGCTGGAATTAGAGGCCAAGAAGCCTATTTGGAAGGAAGATAGAGGATTGAATCTTAAGGAAAATGATGCAGCTCTATGACCTTCACAACACAGACATAGTTTGAATCTTGGAAATATGTACGGAAGAGAATCTGATTAAGATCATCTCAATAAAAAAATTTCCAATTTAATTGTGTCAAAGGAGGAATATGAACACATTGTCCGTGTGCTTTGCTGAAATGTGTCTGTTTTAAGATGGCAGCTGGCTTCAGCCAACAGTTGTGTTTGCACCTCCTCCCTCGCTATCTTCTAAAACTGGACAAAGCTCTTCCCAGGGTGGCCTCTGACAAAAACAGATTCTCAGTTTTTTATGTCCCAGCTCCTCTGCTATACCAAGTGCAACTTAGTAAAGCTTCATAGAAATGTTCTGAGGCCAACCTATAGAGACACGTTCCAATTTAGGCTGTGGAATGAAAATTACAGGGCAGCCACAGAGGCAAGTTTAAAATTAGGACAAACTTCACTTTGGGCCTCTTAAGCCTCAGAGTTAGTGGTGGCGGGGGGGGGGGGGGGCGGCGGAACACAGTAAGAACTTGAAAAGCAAAACCCCCAGACTTCTGTCCTTTCCTATGGTCTCCTGACACTCTAAGCTTTCTGCACATCTGAAAATCTGCAGAAGAGCTTTCCTGGCCTAGTCCCTCAGCAGCTTCACAGGGGCCCCCACTTACTGCTCAGCCTGTGAGGAGACTGTACCGGCAAAGAGGTCGGAAAATCCTGGCTGGGAAAGCAAGGAGAGGACAAGAAGTGAGAGAATCTTCCCCAGCTCTAGTCCTGGACCCAAGTCCCCATCATTCATTCCAGGAGCAAGCCAGGTGGCTTGATTCCAAGGACAGCCATAGGGACCAGGCAGCCTCTGGCAGACCTAGGAGAGGGGCCTGCTGAGCGTGCGGAACCTCTCCTGGGTGTGCGGAGCCACCTACCAAGCCAGCCACAATCCTAGGGGTGACCGAGACAGACCATCACATTCCACTTTCCCAATCAGCTGATAAGAAATGGCTGTCCTCTCTGCAGGGGCCGCCGCCCTTTGGGAAATGGCATGGGAAACTGAGCTGTATTTTCTTCTTGCCTCAGTAATTTCACCTGCTTCTCAGACTTACGGAAATACCACCTTCTTTTACCTTGTTTGAGACTCTTTTGACTCAGATGGTGCTGAGCAAAGAGTTGGAATTCCAGAGAACTCACTGATTCCAAGACAAATTATTCCTACTATGCCACAAAAAGGGGTATTTTCACCTGAACACTGTATGTTTTCAGGAAACTCCAGGTTGTTCATACTCAGCTTTCAATAGATAACCTTCCAGGAGACTATGCTGAAGCAGGTTCCAAGGGTCTGAATTAGGAGGATCATTCACATGTGGTCATCCTTGCAGGGTCTCACAGTGGGCCTGTTGTGGGCCCCCTTTGCCAAAGTCACTGGCTCGGTTCACTTCCTGGAGGTATGTAGACTGCCTTAGAAGCGCGCGAATTTCTATTTCTCATTCCCAAGAGTGAGAAAGTAGAAGACAAGTGTAGAGGAATGGCTGCTTTCATGTGTAACTTTCTTACTGATGGTCTAAAGCATATTTATAAAGTTGTAAAAGGAAAAGCCCATATCTCGTTATGTCACTTTTTGAAAAAAGAAGTTTAGAATAAGTTTCCAAGGAAGTATAACTATGTTCTTAACTTAATGCATCATGTAAACTAAGAAGACAGACTAATAAATACTAGGGGGCCACGGCTCATCTGAAATGGCCATATACACCTCCAACTTTCTTAGTCTAGCGTGTGAATAAACCAGCTCATCATATCAGGGAGCCTCCCCAACAGGTGCTGCCTTTAAGATACACAACTCTCTTTGTCAAAGCTATTTCAGCCCCACTTACAGCACAACTAGTTCCACATTTTGATCCCATTGAAATATTTGGTGCCTGCTGATATGTTCAAACAAATTCACCAGATCTTGATTATGTTCTGGCAATTAAAGCTATTAAGTCAGTAGACAGACAGCAGGTTATTTCATCGCTAGTTGAAAAAGCCAGCTTTCTTTTCTCCCCATTTTTATGTGACAGCACTGTAATTAGCCTTAATCAAATACTATTTGTGTTTGGTGCTGTAACTTTGCTTCCTTAGCTGGGAAACTCTGCCAATCTAGAAAAGGAGAAATACAAGCCTGGTCAAAAAGCAAGAAAGCTAGGCATGGGGTATACGGGAATTCTCTGTGCTATCTTTGTGACTGTTCTGTGAATCTATCACTATTATTACATTAAAAGTTAGATTTTAAAAAGCAAGAATGCTGGGCCTATAGCTCAACAGTAGAGTGCATACTTAGCATGCATTGTACGCTAGTTTCCACCCTCCCAGCTCCACACACACAAAATAGTAATTAATTAACTGATTAAAAGCAATAAAGAGGAAGACAAGAAGGATGAACAAAAGAAATGCTGAAGTATGACTTAACTTTAGCAGTCTACCACGTAAGCTTTAGAAATAGTTCAGAAAATAAGGTTCCTTTTGGAAATACTACATCAACTCTTGCTACACTGGGGATATCATGCTGCTTCTTATTTCCCCCGGCAGGTAAGTTTGTAACAGAGACTAGAGGTGAGTGGAGGGAGAGACAATAACCATGAATAAGATTAATTCTCTCATCATGTATCCAAACTTCTAGTTTCTCTGTGTCTGAAACTCATCATTTATGTTAATGTCTCTGGAAGAAAGAGCTTATCAGTAAGGAAATTATGTTAGTAAACAGGTGAGATGGGGTTTTTCAAACCTTCATGCACATACAAACCACCTGAGGATCTTGTGAAAGGACATGTTCTGATTCTATGTTTCTAGAATGGCCCCCGACGCTATGTTTGTAGCAAGTTCCTAGTAAATACTGGAAGTTGCTGGTCCATGGACCATACTTTGAGTAGCAAAGATGTAAGGACTAGAAAGTGGTTGAATGCACCCAGCCAGGAGCAGAACCACAGTATTTTGTCTATGTAACCATTCATTCATGAGGCAGATTATCCGTTACCTCAGGGAATCCCAATGATAAAAGTAACTGTTCTTGTTCAAAGTACCCCAGCTATGTTAGGGAGGACACAGGAACACTTTTAAAAGCAGTGATCTAATCTTTATTATTCTTACTATATGTCTCCTCGTATCTTAAATTTTTATCTGTGAAACACTATCTATTAGAACTAGTAATTTTTTGGCCCACTGAGGGATTTTATTTATATGTATGTATTAGATCTTTAGAAAAAGAACCCCAGGATTTCCCTTCCTGTGTGTTTGGTCTTGCTACTTCACACTCTATGATGCCAGTTGAAGTTGTCAATACAATGAAACCAATCTGATGAGATTGGTAATGATGAGATCTGATAATGGCAGATTATTCTGCCATTTTTCTAAACCTTTGAGTTGCACTTCAAATCTGGGGCTGACTACTCCACACTGGCTTTCCTATGAGGTCCACAGCAATTTTCCCAGCTCTGTAATCTTTGAAGACTTCAAGCTCATCAATAACCGTGATTCATCACCATAGTTAGAAATGAGACTCCAGAGCCTGGCCTATGAAGATCTGGCGTTGCTTCTCTTTTCTGCATTGCTGATGCTCTTGAGAGCCTTAGCCAGAACATTCATTCACCACTATGGTGACACAGAAAAATGGCAGGAAGAGCCGGAACTGGCAATATTTTGAGATTAAGGAAGAAATGTCAACTCTTTGCCTCTCAGAAATACTATGTCATTTTATGAGATGAGTGCAGCTTGTTACAGGAGGGACTACTGCAAGATGAAGAACCACCCACCACACTGCTGGTATTTACTTGACAATGATGACTGATTTTACTCCACCCAAAGTGGGAAGACTAGCTCATATATGACTTGGCTTAACTGGAAAACATACTTCTTACAACACATGCAAAGTATTGTGGTAACTGCCACAAATGCCACATGTCTAATTCTCCTCAACCAGATTTTCTACCCCTTTAATGCAATTACTGGATTCCAAACAATGGTTTTTCTACCTATTCGAGATTTTCCTCCCATGTCTTGATTAACACACCTCAATCCAGTAGTGTACCGGCAAATATTTCACAACCAGCTCTCCAGACCAAAAAAGCCCTGGTATGTAGCTATTAACAATTCTGATGGTATAAATAGCCCCATTATGTCAAATTTCAAGTACTAACCTGGCTTCACTGAATTAGGCTTTACAGAATTAGTAAGAAAAGTGCATAAGGACAAACCTTACTAAGTCTGCTCTGGTCATAACAGCAAATGGTTCCAAGGATGTAAAACACTACTATTTTAGTAATTAAATTACAGTAATCTGGGAGGAGTAAAAGTATCCAGTAACTCCAAGACAGCTTACCTCTTAATGTATTTTCACGTTGTTTCTGAGAAATACAAGTCCGTAGGCCCTTGTGTTTTTATAAACCAAAAATAACTCCCTGTTAGTTTTTTTTTTAAGTGACAGTCTCAGGATCTGTGTAATTACTACAAAATCTTATAAAGTAAACCATTTGGATTTTAATGACACACACATAGTAAAAGTTCAGAATTCTTCTACTTGAACTTGAGCAGTGAACTCTTCCACTTTTGTGTGTTTTGCTCATCACAAGCGCTTCCTTTCATGAACTATAAGGCATAGTTCAATCAGCCTCTGTGGCTGTATGAATCTGCAGAAAAGGCTAAAACATCACCATGTTTTGTATTGTTCCTTAACAATTGCCTCTGAGAATAATGGTGGCTTAATACCTTTATGTTCTCTTCTATATCTGAACCCATTCAAATAATAAAAGCTATTTTATAGTAAAAAGGAAACAGAAGGAAAACATAGCATTTTAACCAAAAGGTTGTAACAGGCAAATTTTTGCATATCTATTATACATAACTCTTTCTAATAAATCACTCTTTTATTACACTTTTAATCTATCTGTGATTCTTTATTAAACTGTGTTTTACACATTTCCCGCCACAAATACATCTAGTTATTACCCGTGAGGTTCTTTTAAGAACACAAATCCTATGAAAACTAGAGCTCACAGGATGGGGGAAGGGAGGACACTGGTGAAAACATATCTGGCCAAGTAATGTAATTTTGTAATTAACTTGAAGAAAAACATTTGCATCACAGCTACGCTCGTTTTCTTTTTCCATCAGCAAAAGCCAAAACCAAGCAAACAAAAAGCCACCAGTCGCCCACCACCTCAAACACAAACGATTTTGGCAGTATAGTCAACATGAAAAAATACTGCTTGAAACAAATTAGGGCAAAAAACCTTGCTTCAAATCAAATCCTCCTGCTGCCTCTGATCATATTCACCTTTGCATCTTTTGAATGTGGATCATGTGCACCTATTAACTCATCACCAATAAATATATCTTTTAAAGTCTTCTTGTTTTTTTTAAACTTGTAGAATTCATTTCTAAGGAGCACCCATTTATGATGAGCACATTAGGTTGTAACACATGCAGAATGCAGTGCAGGATATCCCCTGCCATTCTCTAGATGTTGGGAACTAGAAACATGCAAGGATTTTTCATGTTAGAAAAATGGTGGAAGTCAGCTCATCAAAGGTAAAACAGGCAGAATATGTCCCTGCCTTTCCTTTCCTGAGATGGCATTTATATTCACCAAGTTCATCTCTAGTTTGACAGGATTATTAATAGGATGGACTTACCACTCATGTGGATGAATGCGTTACCCACAGGAAAGAAAGCCTTTTACTATTTTGGGTATTTCTTAGCGATGCCTGATGACTACCAGCTAATCTTTACATTAACCAGACATTTCATTTGATCATTAGTTTGTAACATAGTAAAAGTGGCGACATTATTTTCACCAAACTGTATGTAGTATGATCCTTTTTTTAAGCAGAAGATTTTTATGGCAAGTGGAAGTCTCTGCTTAACATGCTTTCAAGGTGACAGAAATGCTGGTGATGAAAGAGTGTGTACAGTACTGGATCTTCTTGAATGATTGCAACGAGACCTCCTGACTTCCCACTAATCAAGTACATCAGCCCTGCTGGACCTAAGTTCAAGGTAAATCAAGGCATTCAAAAAGAAATGTGAAAAAAAAAAGATCTATTTGAGAGACAGACGTAGACATGAAGATGGACTAAACACAAACATACGGTATGTTACATGTGGACCTATTTTGGTAAACAAATGCCTATCCACATCATTTTTTTTTTTTTGTGGTACCGGGGATGTCCACATCATTTTTAACAATCATGAATAAATTTATTTGTACTCAAAAATCAAAACAAAAACCCCCTAATATTCTCAGTCAGAAAGAACAAATAATCAAAAGTGCACAGCGGTAATAGAAAAGAAGGGCTCTTCACTGTGGAGGTAAGAAATCAAGGAGAAGAAAGTAAGGAAAAGGGGAGACAGTTATTGGTGTTCAACGGGGATGGACAGTCACCTGGAAAAATTTACAGCTGCCTTGGTTGAGAGCTCTTGGCTGACCCCTTTCTGCCTCTTCCTACGTGCCTTCCTGTGGGTAGTGTTTGGGAAACAGAAGAAGGGAGGGGGCAGGGATGGAGGCTTAAAGTGGTATTAAAATACAATCTTACCCTATTTCCCTGCAGGCTATAGTATGTTCTTTTTAAAAACAAATGTGGAAGCACAAGGAATCGAGTTCGATCCCCGGTACCAAAAAAAAACCCAAAACAAAACAAAACAAAAAAAACACATGTGGAAAAAATGAAAGTTGGTTTTCTTTTCACGGGACACACATACACGCATGCACACACGTACCACACATTCTTTTCTTCCTTGAAGGCAGTTTCCAGAAGAAGACCTGCCATCCGGAGGCTACCTATGACCTGAGAGACAGTGTCTCCTGCCAGTCCTGAAGAGTTCTTGAGGGGATCTAAATCCGAAAGCTTTTAACAAACCACAGATGCAAGCAAATTACAAAAATCACAGTGTCTGCAGGAATGGATTCTGCTTGGCACAGGTTTAGAGCTGATTCTTCCAAGCACCTGAGCAAAGGAAAAAAGAGACTCCCGTGTCTTGGGCAGTCCTGGGTTGCATTCAAATGTCACTCCTGGCTTTCTCGATGTAACTGTAGCTAAATCCAACCCCTTTCCCCAACAGGCACGCATCCCAGGACATGACTTTCAAGTCATCTTAGGGTGCATGTCCTTCCTTAAGAATCCGCACAAAACAGACAGAAGCCCAAATATGGTTTAAATCAACAGCACTATGGACTCAATCTGATCTCCACTAGTTCCCTGGCTCCTTCCTGTGCCTTGGTTTGTCCTTAGATTGAGAGGGCTAATAATCTCCCATGGCAAATCCATCCACAGAGGTATAAATCAAATTTCTGAGCAGCAAGCAGAAGGATTCCTGCTTGATATTTATATAGTGCATATTATGGCCCAGATACTCAAACTCCCTGTGCAGTGTTTTATTATCTCCATTTGCCAGATAAGGATGCTAAGGTGCATCAAGGCCAAGTTCTCTGCCACCCTGAAAGGTATAGGGAGCCTGGAATCCTGCAATTCCACACCAGGAGCCAGCTAAGATGGGCACTGAAATGTCTTCATTTTCAAGAACTTTAGTGCATGGGGGGAATACAGAAAGCACAGCCTTGGGCCGGGGATTTAGCTCAGTGGATTTGCTGCCTGCTACGCAAGCTCAAGGACCCGAGTTCAATCCCCAGTACCAAAAAAAAAAAAAAAAAAAAGGCACAGCCTCTACTGAAGATGTCTGGAGAGCACAGGAGGCTGGAACATCTTCCCATGATACCACAGTTTCCTGTTTAGGGAAGCAAACAGACCAGCATGCTGCCCCAAGGCTGCCTGGACACATTCAAGTGACCGTCAACTGGACAAGACAGAAAACACAAACAAGAGAAAGGGAAGTAAAAGACGCCTGGCTGCCCAGAGCCAGGGTGAGGCAGGAGGCGAGATGGAGCAGGGCCAGAGAGCAAGTAAATGAGAAGTCTCAGGCGAGTGCTCCCTGAGCCCGCAGCACTAAGAAAGTGGATCATTAAGAAAGTGGAGCCCTGCGTGCCCAGGAAGAAGCTTGCTGAGTGTAGAGAAGGGAAGATTTGCAAGTCAGTTCCCTTCTCCCCTGCCAGAGCCTCCAGTGCATACCAGATAACGCCACAACAACCAGACACTTGTACATGTACCCGCCCCCTGCAGGTGGATCGGTAGGGAGGTGGTAGACAGGAGAGAGATCACTGGGTAGGAGGTCAATGGGATATGAGAGATGTAATCCTTGCCTTCCAGGGACTAACTACAAAATAGGAAAGACAGATATATACACACTAAATACCATCAAAGCAGAAGGTATCCACTTTCAGAGAAGTCACCTGCAAATGTGTGTGGTGGAGGTGCAAAGAATCAAGATGAAATCAACTTGGGAGAACCAGAGCAGGGTTCATGATGAGGCAGCCTTTGAGCTGAGCTTTGATTAAAATTAACTGGCATTTGATAGATAGGGGAAAAGATGAGCATGAAAGGAAGTGGGCGAACGTTGCAAGTAGGAAATGCTTGCAGCCTGCAAAGGAGTAGCCAGGGGCATTGAGGATAGTTTGGGAGGGAAGGAGGTGGTGGCTTGAAAATCATGGTGGGGATTCTGGACTTGAATAGGCAAATTTTGTCACCGAGATCTTCAGAGAAAAATGAAGCCCTGGTTTTAAGAGAGATCAAGAAATTAGCAAACAGAAGGGCGATTAGGAGGATGCCACGCAGTTTAGATGACAGATGAGGAAAATCACTTAATTTCAGGGCCTTAGTTTCATTTTCTTTTCTCCAAATGAGCCAAGAAAATCAGTCCTAGAATCACTGAACCTCAGTATCCTGAGGCAGACTTAAGAGAACCTATGGCATGTGTGCCGCGGCAGGCTGTTTTGATCATTGAAAGCCTAAAAGGTTGCCATTGCTGCCATAGGTTCTAATTTTACCTGGCACATCTCTTCATCACAGTAACTTCCAGTGAATTTCTTAGTGGACTTGTGTGTCTTCCTTCTTCCTAGTAGGATTGCCTTATGGGTAGGGCCTATGCCTTTCCTGACTTAGCAAACAGGAGTCAGTCAGGCATCCAAATCAGTGTGCTGTACTTTCCAGGTAAGGAGATGGAATCTCCCAAGATCCCAGATGAGAAAACATAAAACTAAACTGTAGTGAATTGCAGGTTCTTCTCCTCTAATTATTAATACTTCCCACTGCTCCTTTTGAGCAGCCATGGTCCAGGAGGCTGGACCTCCCCTAGCCAACCAGAACCCCAAACTACTGAGGGATCCAAAGGACTTTTCCTCTCTACCTCCAAGGATTCTACTTCAAATGTCAGCATCCCTCATATTCTTGGATGCACATAAAGAATTTACTTAGGGGATGTTGCATTATATCTAAACTAACAAAACAGAAATTAAAGAATAAACCCTCAATATTTATGAATCCTCCAAATCACAAATGTAATAAATTATAATTTTCCCTGTACTTGATACTAATATAAATATGAATGAAGACATCAGGAATCTCTCTCTCCCTGATGCTTCCCCAGGGATAGAAATAATCAGAGCCTTGTGCATGCTAGGCAAACACTCTACCACTGAGGTATATCCCCATCCCTAAGTTTTTTTCTTATTTCCATAAATTCATGCACGGATATGACCTAACCACCCTTTAAAATGCTCAGTATTTCCATTTTTCTGGTAAAGAAAAATTCCTCCACTAGCCTTCTTCACTTCCATCTCCAATACCAGAACTTGATGTCCTTTGGGGAGCCATTTTTCATAAAGATGCCATGTTTGTACCAGATTATGAAAATGACTTTACTCAGACTTGGGCCAGATTTTGATAATGACTCTGGAATTCTGATGATTGGCTTGCCTCACTAGTGAACCCACTTACTCTTATTAGCCATTCCAGCATGTAAATTCAAAATTCAAATTTGTGCTTTGACAAAACGACAGATTTCTTTCTATCTCAGGTCTCTGGGGCTTCTTTCAAATATTACAAAATGTTAAATCTGCCAACACCAGGTATCTATTGAGCAAATGTTGCCCAAACTAAGAAACTAAGGTTTTCTACGAGAACATGGTGTAAGACCTATCACAAAAATATATTCAATCCATTGTTCAAAATGCTCTTGGAGCCCAACATTGAAATGACCATCAGAACAAGTTTCCAGCCTTATTAGAAAACAGATTCCATGCCTTTATGGTCATGTTCTGTTTCTGAGCCACGGTCTTATCACATTCTAAGGCAATCATCAACCACCTAGGCCAGAAGACTCAGACCCTTATACTTTTTCACTTCCTACAAATCTCATATCCACTATAATAATTACTACCAAATAACAGTAAATAATGTGCCAAAATGAGAGATTATTTTGGGAATGTGGAAATGTTCAAGTTTGTAGCTGTTGTTATATAAATATATACACTTATTTAAACACACAAGTGTACACTGAAAATTATAGTGAATTTGATTTTGTCAGTGATACCTCAACAAAAAACTTGGAGCTGGGGATATAGCTTAGTGTGAGAGTTTCTGCCCAGCATAAGCAGAACCTTGGGTTTGATCCCCAGCAGCACAAAGAAAAAATTAAAAGTATGAAATCTCAAGAAATTTTCCAAAGAGATTTCATATCTAAAGTATGGAAATAGGGCCGGGGATCTAGCTCAGTGGTTCCTGTGCCTGCCTTGCAAGCTCAAGGTCCCAAGCTCAATCCCTGGTACCAAAAAAAAAAAAAAAAAAAGAAAGAAAAGAAAACCTAAAGTATGGAAATAAATGTATGAAACTTTTGACAGTTCTAAAGGAAAGACACTTATTTACAGTATTTACAGAGCTATATACATAGACATAAACATAAAACAAAATATAATAGAGAATGCCTAGAATATGAACACAAATATACTATCTGAATTCTCTTTCAGTAAACTATGTTTCTGATGAGTTCAGGGAGCCAATTACATGTCAGTTTGGGTTTGTGAACACTAATAATTATCTGTTAGATGAGTAGTTGCAGTAAGAGTTGGTGTGTAGCCATAAATCAAGCTACTTGGCTCATTTAGGTACTTTATCCTTCCTCTTAGCATTACTGCAATCACACTATGGTTAATTAAGCTAACTAACTTAGTCATAAGGGCAGACCCTGGGTCACTAACACTAGAGTTGAAGAGTTCTCCAAAGCAAGCAAGATTTCTCCAACAAGTCATTTCAAACCCCAGGAGCCTTGCTTTAGCTACAGCATGTGAACCCCAAAGACAGACCAAATTCACTTCTTGTTTTGGTCTTATGTAAGCCAAACTCAAAACAATGCTGTATTGGTAATACATAATTTATGGAAAATCACTGATTTGCCTGGGTGAGTCTAAACTGTAAAGGTTAAGCATAACAAGTCTGTGTTCTGGACCACAGACTGTTGGAAATCACTTCATTTTGTTGAGCAATTGTTACTGGAAGTGAGCCTTAGTGTCACTGTCACTGGAAGCTACATTTTAAAGTCAGACCCAGCCAAGATATTTCTGGGTCAAAAGATGAAGTAGATCACCTAACATAGTGCCTATAAGCCATCAACATCTGTGACCATCAAAAGTTCATACCTACAATCAAAACTACTAATTTTCCAAAGAAACAGCTCAGAGAAAGAATTCTACTATGATTGTCTTTCCCTTGGACAAAGAAAGCAAAAGCCATTTGTTTTCATCCCAAACTGCTTTGATAAATCTTGCTGAAGCAACAAAAATAGCTGTATCATGCAGAGATGATAGAATTTCTTTTTTACCATTTTATCAGGACAGAAACCTCCACACTGGGAAAATTTTTCATCCTCCCACCTAACCACTTTCACAACCAAATCCCTAAAATTCAAAGCCAAATCATATACAGATACCAGAATATCTGTGCATTCAAGATGCTGTTGATGAATTCAGGCTCTACAATGTTATTTTAAAAACAAACTAGCCAAAAATCAATTTACTTTTACATCTAATTGCACTGGCTAAGCATCTGTTACATAAATCCTGCATTAACTACTATCATACAGGACTTTGGAGAAGTATTAAGACACAGGACAATGGACAATAATTTCATTGACAAAGACTATGTATACATCAAACAACTGGCCAAGGGAACTTGAACAATGTCCTCAACTATGGTGGGCCTCAGTTTCCTCGTGTGTAAAATGAAAGAGGCAGAGTTGGTAACTCCTGAAGCCCTCACGAGTCTCAAATCCAATCCTTCTGATACGATACATCTGAGACTCGCTTAGAACACAGCGTGAGGTAAAATGCAGAGTAGAACAGGGGGTCAGATCACAGAGAGCTCAGCTTTGGGGTATGGAAAACAGACAAGTCTCCTACTGGAGCTGGAAGGATGGGTGGGCTTGAAAAAGAGAAGTCACTCTACTGAGAATGCCAAAAACTGGCACAGAATGCCTGGAACAGTCCTCAGGTCGGAGCAGGAGGACGAGGAGTGTGTATTTGTCTCTGTGGACAAAAGGAATATGTGTTGCCCAGTGGTAGTTCTAAACAGGGAAGGGGTGTGATGGCCCGATGGCATGACCCTGCTAACCTGTAAGTGGGTCACCCCATTCTCTTCTCAGAATCATCCAGCAGCACCCAATCTCTCTCAGGTAAAAGCCAATGTCCTCGCCAGGGCTCACAGACTCTGCCCCATCTTTTCCTCCTGCCTCATTCACTTCTTCACTCTATCTCCTTCTACTGATCCACACCCCAGACTCTGGACTACATCTCTTGCCCTCCTCCCTTTTTTTAATTTTGGGAAAGGCTCTTATTCAGCTGCCCAGGCAGGCTGGGCTTGAACTTGTGGTTCTTCTATCTCGGGCACCCTAGTAGCTCGGATTACAATTGCACACCACTGTGCCCAGCTTTTCCTGCTTACGTTACTGGGAATGGCTGAAAGGAAACTGAAACAGAAGGAAGTGGAAAACATGTGCTGTCCTTTTATGGCACCTGTAGTGAGTGGCCAGGCAATGCTTCACACACTTTATGGTCTGTTCTCTGTCCACTCTCGGGAACACAGAATAGTATGCAGGAACAATAGCTCTGGGTATTTTGATTTTTTCTCTTCATTATGTTTTGTCCTCTCTCAAAATAGTAGTCAATGCAGAGGACAACAAATCTTTCTAACATCCCATGTGGTGTTATGAACATGGTGGAAATGGAAAGAGGTTTTGTGACACAGTCTCTACCAGATTGTGCAGATGGTAAGACCTGACTAGATCCACACCAAAAAGATACTATGAGTGAAGCTGATCTCTTAAGGAATTGTGCATTTCTTAAGGAGTTATGAAAATGTGACATATTACCATCCAGACAGCCAGTATTATTTGGAACCACATGTGATATTTTCAGGGGGGAGAGGGCAGACAGTCCTCTCTTGACTAAAGAAATCTCAAGTACAGATGTGAAGTGGTTTGTGGATGGGATATATGTAGGAAATGAGCTTTAAAGGTGATTCCTATGATTCTGAAAATTCAATTTTACTATTACTTTTAAGATGAAGCATTTTTCTTAAGAGGCATTTGTTTAAGTTTGTGTGTGTGTGTATATACATACATATATATATATATTCTTTTTTTTTCTGCTTTTAAGATCATACTCTAAATAAGCGCTAAATTGGTGGTTCTCAAGGAGGAGTGATTTCACCCCCAGGGCTCATTTGGCAAGGAGCAGAGATATTTCAGTTGTTACAAACAAGCCCTCATCCCCGGAGTGGTGTCCCGCTAACATCCAGTAGGAAGGGGCCATGTGGTATGGGCTGGCTGTTTGTCTTTCCCCAAAATTCATCAAAGACCTAATCACCAATGGGACAGTTTTGGGAGATGTGGTCTTTAGGGAGGTGACTGGCACCCTGAGGCAGAATGCTGGCAAATAGGATTGGCAGCTTATTGAAGAGTCCCAGATACCCTCCTCACCCTTCCCCCATGTGAAGTTACAATGAGAAGACGTCCAACTGTGATGGAGATGGACCCTCACTAAACACTGGATTTTGATTTTGAAGTTGGACTTCCTGGCATCCAGAACATTGAGAAATAAGTTTCTGTTATTTATAAGGCATCTAGTTGGTGGTATTCTATTGTAGCAGTCCCCCAAAATTATAACACCAGAGATGCTGCTCACACCCCATGATTCACAGCACTGTCTCCCAAGAACAGAGAACTATGGTGCTGACAGTGAGAAACCCTGCCCTAAAGTGATATGGTAGAGATCGCCAAATTATGCTAAAGTAATAACATTTTTATGGTCCAAGAATGTCCTTCACATAAGACTAAGAAGTGCAAATTGCTATGTTTAAAAATGCAACAAGGCCCTGTTTTGGACTTTCTGTCCTTACTGATAATTCTAATTAGGAACATTCAGACTAAATCTGCAGATGAGCATTAAAAGGATGTTCCGTGCTCTTCTCTGGTCCTATAAGAAAATTCAGGGAAATTTATCTCAGAATCAAGGGAGGAGAGGGTGCCATCATGAACCTCTCCCTGGGCTGGGAGGGAGGTGAGGGCCACTGGCACTGCAGACTTTTTCCAGTCCTGCAGCTGGCCAGCGACAGAGCTGGGGCTACAATCACCCATTCTGTCAGGGCTGTGCTCCTTCTAACTGAACTCAAAGCTGATGGGAAAAATGGAGCCCGAGAAGATCATAAAGAAGTCCTTGGACCCAAGTCTTCCTCTTGACTGCATGAGCTAATGGGTAGGCATGGCCCACCTGCTCTTGCCTTGAGTATGGCAGGCCTCCCAGGCAGCAAAGGGTGCAGCGTCAAGTCTGGCTGGGTCTGCCTCAGGGCCTAGCCCCTGTGAGCAGAGGATTCTCAAGGGGACCTGGTGAAGCCAGTAGGGAGCAGCCTCAACAGGGGGAAAGGGTCTCAGGTGCAAGAGCTGCTCTGTCTTCTTCCTCCTGGACAAGGGGAAGCTGCATACTCTGCAAATCCTCCAAATGCCTCCCACGAAGTCTCAACCACATGACAGCAAAGACCAGAGCACACCATGCGCTGGGCCTTTTGCAGAGTTTCTCCCTCCAGGGTGGGGATTCAGTCCTGATGGGGAGTCCAAGAACTCTGTACCTCTTTCTGGTCCTCCACTCCCAATCTGTCTTGGTCCCGTTGGCCTCCCATGGATGGTCTCCCTCCTCCTCACCTTGCTGGGCAGCCTGCACCTTCGCAGCTGCCATCACCTGGCCTTTCAAGCAAACTTGCCACTTCCCGATTTCCAGGTGGCACTGGAACAAGTACACATGTCCCTTTCACTTCCACTGGGCTTCAGGACCTTGAGAGAAACTGACAACAACAAAAGCAACAATCCTCCCCATGTGGTATTAGTTAAATCGTATCACCACCACCTGTTACTAAGCATCTTGTATAGAACTGGCTGTTGCTAGGTATTATTCCTGCATTATCTATAAACCTTTCAACAACCCTGTAAAGTAGGCGATTTGACTTTTATTTTAAAGGTGAAAGAACTATGGATTGGAATGATTTAAGACCCCAGAGCTCATAAATAAAATTGTGAAATATTTTTGGTCCAAGTTACCTTTTTCTTCAAGTTATAAATGCATCTAGACTTGCCTGGCCCATAGTTTCATCCTTAACTCTTTTTCCTGATCTTCATTTAAAGCGCCTTCTCATATTTTTGTACCTGGAGGCACAGCTCATTAATCCACCCCTCTGTGGAGATTGCTACCTCCCACATCTTTGCCCCTGTCTGCTTGACCCCTTCCGTGTTGCCCTCAATGGTGCTCTTCAGCTCCACCCGAGCTCTATCCTGGTCCAGGCACTAGCAGCTGGGTCAGAGGTTGCCACGGGGTGAAAGTGTCCTCTCAAGACTCAAGTGTGGCTAAGTGATGGTATTAAGAGGTGGACTCTTTAAGAGGTGGTCATGCCATGAGGACTCCCCCAGGTGAATGGATAAAGGTCCTTATGCAAAAGGCTTCACGTAGCATTCATTTAGCTTGCTCTTCTGCTTCCTGCTAGGTAAGGACACACCACTCCAGAAGGTGCAAGATCAAGGCACCTGGAAGCAGAGAGCAGATCTCACCAGACAATCAAACTTGCTAGCATCTAGATTCAGACTTCCCAGCTTCTGGAACTGTGAGAAGATAATTTTCTGTTCTTTGTAAATTACTCAGTCTCAGTTATTTTGTCATGGGAACACAAAATGGACTAAGACAATGGTCTCCTAGAACCATCGCCATTAGCAAGTGTGGCCTGGGAATACCCCACTGAGCCTGAGGCCAGCCTTGAACCTGGTAGATGTCTGGAGGTCCTTGTTCTTACGAACCACCTTATCTTAGGCTGGAGCCTGGCTTATGGAATCCCTTACCTCACCTGAGTCTCTCACTCTTGGTTTTCCAACTCCTATAGTCACATATGACAGAGACCTAAGAGTCAGGTGGCACCACCTGCCCCATCCCTCAGAGATGTCCTCTCCCCCTGCCTGTACACACCCCTCCTTTCGCTGTTACTTACGAGTTCTTAACTTGATTGTGTCCCAGCCTGAGGTCACGGGTCAGTCTCTTTTCTTTCTATGAAGGGCACTAATACTGGCTTATGGCTCCCACCCAAATGGCCTCATTTTAACTTAATCACCTTTTTAAGACCTTCATTCCAAATATGGTTACATTCCGAGGTACTAGGAGTTGGGACTCCAGCAAATGAACACTGAGGGTGAAGAGAACACTATAGCATTAGAGTAAAAGAATATATTTTGAATCCAGTCTTTGTATTATTAACATCATATATTAGTATGGTACATTTGTCACAACTAATGAACCAATATTGACACGTTATTATTAACTAAAATTCATATTTTGTTTAGATTATCTCTGTTTTTATTTAATGTCATTTCCCCAAGATACAACATTACCACAGTAAGTCTCTCTGGGCTCTTCTTGGCTGTGACAGTTTCTCTGACTTCCCTTGTTTTAGAGAACTAGTTTGGAGAGGATGGGGGGGCTTCTTGGAGAAGGCTGAGCGGGTTGCAGAGTGTCTTTCGGATGGGGTTTCTCTGCTGTTTTTCTCGTGGCTAGACTGGCATTATGGAGTTTTAGGCGGAGACCACAGAGCCAAAGGGCCATTTTCGTCACATCCTGTCAAGGATGCATGGTATCAACAGACTATCACTACTGCTGTGAACATTCATTACAGGCTGAGGGAGTGTCTGCCATATTTCTTCCCAGTAAAGTTACTCTTCTTTCCTTCCTTCTACAAGGCGCTCTTCAAGAAGGAAGTCACTTTGAGTGCAGATCATATTCAAGGTGTGGGAACTACGTTCCAGCTCATCAGTGGAGTGGCTACAAAATTTATTTGGAATTCTTCTGTGTGGGAGATCTGTCTCCTCCCCACTTATTTATTTGTTTGGTAATTTATTTATATCAATGCATGGATGCTTATTTTACACTCTGGGTTATTCTCCAATGCTACTTTATTTGTAACTATTCTGCTCAGATTGCTCCAGCTCTGGGCACTGGGAGTTCTTTTAATTGGCTCTTGTATCCCTTCCACATAACCCCATTATTGTGGGGCTTGTTTCCTAACACTTCCTTCTTTCTTGCCATTATAAGTTTCTTTAAGGGCCTCTTCTATATTTCCAGCCCCAGCTCTGCAATCAGCTCCGGTTTCTGTGTCTGGAGAACAGTGTTAGAAACCAGGAGCTGGGCTCTGGGTGTGCTCATTGTTACTGAGGTGTCATTTCTAGGACCTCTCAACTGACAAAGGGGGTATACACATGGCTACTAACTGTGCACATAAACCTACATGTAAGTTCTTTGTGTAACCATCTGTATCTGTATTAAGCCAAGCATGAGTTCACACTGATGTCTCCACTGCTAATCCACTGACCACATGGATCCTTCTAGACTTTACTCCTTGCTTTGCTGTAACCTTCAACAGTGAAGACTCCTGCCTCCCTCCACCCATCATTTATTTATTTATTTTTTTGTACCAGGGTTCAAACTCGGGACCTTTTGTTTTTGAGACAGGCCGCGGCACCACTGAGCTAAATCCCCGGCCCTATTTTCTTAATCATTCACTTCCAATATACATTATAGTTGCTTCAGAATTTTTAATCTGTGCCTCTTTTAGGGAAAAATGACTCCTGTAAATTAATGAAGTCCTCGTGTTCTTCTGTTTGGCCTTACGTTTTGCAATCCCCATTACTTCCAAAGCTACTTAGGTCAGCATCTTCATCCCCCAATCCCTGAAGTGAAGTTATTTTATATATGTGAGACAGCTTCTTTTGTCACAGTCTGCATGACTTCTTGGGAGCCTCTGACCTCCTGCATACTTTTAAAAAATTGTATACATTAAGGTATACTTGTGCTTCAATATCCTGTAGTTTAGACAAAGGCAGTGCCATGAATCACCATTAGAGTATTTTAAATAATAGTTTCACCACCCTAAAGAAAATCCCTTGGGCGTCACCTATTCTACCCTCACTTCTCCCCAAATCCCTGGCAACCACTGTTTTGTTTACTATTCCTATAGTTGTGTCTTTTATAGAATGCCATAAAAATTGAATCCTCCAGTATACAGGCTTTTCAGACAGATTGAATGTTATAATAGTGAGGTCATGGTCAGCAGGGGAAATGCTGCTGAGTGGTAAGTAAGCGAGGAAGAGCATCTGTTAGATTTGGTAATATGGGAGATGGTATTAGAGGAAGGATAAGAAGGTGTGAAATGTTGTTTGGGAAGTGAAAAAGCCAACACACCAGGGAGGAAGAGTGAGTGTGCTCGGCAGTGGAGGTCCACTGGAGAATCTGTGGTCAAGAATTTCAAGAGGGAACAGTCAGCACCACGTGTGCTTTGCTCCAGTGATGGTCAGCTCCATGGATGCAGGCAAACAGCAGTTAGGTAGATGGATTTAAGCAGAGCTTGGACTTTGTCAGACAAGTTTAATGAAAGAGAAACCCGAAGAGAAAAGTGATGGGTAGACACAAAAATGCAATTAAAAGACAGTGCCTCAGCTCTAAGTTGGTTCAGGAGGGAGGTAAGGACCTGAAAGGTTCAGGTATCAGGAATGATTCTGATGAATGCAGAAAGTGGAAGCCAGAACAGGAAGTGGTAGTTGGAGAGTGGAATGTTTAAAGGTAAAATTAGCCATTGCTGATGACAAGTCAAGGGTGTGGCCTTGAGAATACAGAGTTCATAGGGGACAACAGAAAACACATTACAAGTGAGGCGATCAAGGAGCCATAAAGCCAGGAGAAGAGTCAGTGTATAACACTGAACATAGTGAAGGGCTAGGGATGGGAAAAATACATAACTGTATGGCTGGATCTTAAATGTCCACAAAGCTCATGTGCTAAAGGCTTGGCCACCAGTCCACTGGGCTGGGAGGTAGTGAAACCCTTAGGAGGCGGGGCCTCACCAGAGGAAGCTAAGTCATTAGGAGGTGTACCTTAAAGGTGATATAGGAACCTGGCCCTTTTGTCTCTCTCTCTTTGCTTTCTGACTGCTATGAGGTAAGCAGCTTTGCTCCACCATGTACTCCCACCATGACATGTCTACCTTGGCTTAGGCCCAAAAGCAGTGAAGCCGGCCAACCATAGACTGAAACCTCTGAAACCATTAGCCAAAATAAATCTTTTCTCTTTTTAAGTTTATCTCAGGTGTTTTGTCCAAGTGATGCAAAACTGACTATGATGGGAACCACAGTAAAAATGAACTGTGAAGAAGAGGGAGTAACCATGATTTTAAAATTGCATTGGACATCAATTTCAGTGCTTCACTTGCTTCGCATCAGCAAGCTCACATACTTAGTTTTGTGATATGTTAGGCATTCATTTATTGCAGCACAACCTATGCAAAAGAGGATCACAAGACAAGGTTAATAATTTGCTCCTGCTCTTTCACATATACCACTTACATGGTGTATCAGAGTGCTCCACAGAAACAAAACCAACATGAGATTTATTTTAAGGAATTGGCTGATGCAACTGTGGGGGCTGGCAAGTCTGGAAGTGGTAGGGCAGGCCAGCAGGCTGCAACCCAGGCAAGATTTTGTGCTGCAGTCTTAAAGCAAAATTTCTTCTCCAGGAAACTTCAGGTTTTATTCTAAAGACTTTCAACTGATTGGAGCAGGCTCACCCAAACTTTTCAGGGTAATTTTTACTTAAAGAGAAATGGTTGGGGATGTTAATCCATCTACCAAATACCTTTACAGTAACATCTAGAGTCCCATTTAAGAAGTGGGTAGGACAGCCTCACCAAGTTAACATAAGAGTACCATCACAGATGGGATAAATGGAGCAGCAAATACAAGACAGCTGTTGCAGCTTTCTGCAGTTTCTGATGGCAAATTTACAGCAGTCTCCCTCAACCTTGGGGCAGATGTTTCAAGACCTCCAAGGATGCCTGAAACCTTGGGTATTACCAAGCCCTGTATATATTCTGTTTTTTCTTATTTACCCATACTTATGATAAAGCTTATGATAAATGTGCATAGCAAGAGATTAACAATAACATAGAACAATTACAACATACTATAATACAAGTTATGTGAATGTGACCTGTACATCAAAATCTCTTACTGCACTGTACCTACCCTTCTTGTTGTGATAATCTGAGATAATCTAATGGTGATGTGATGAGATGAAATGAGATGAATGTCGTTGGCATTGTGAGATACTGTTAGGGTACCACATAAGGGTTACTTCAGCACAAGCAGTGTAATGCTGCAGTGGCTGATCTGGTAACCAAGAGGCTAAGTGACCAATGGGCCTCTAGCCCAGTGGTGGCAAACCTATGGCACACGTGCTACAGCTGGCTGTTATCACTGAAATCTCTAAAAGGTTCACCATCACTGCAGTGGCCTATTTGGCATGGACATTTGACTGGACAAAGTGGTAATTCACATCTTGGATGGGACACAATGGATGCTGTAAGACTTCATCATACTTTTCGAAATGGTATACAACTGAAATCTTATGAATTGCTTATTTATGGAACAATTACATTTATTATTTTTGGACTACAGCTGACCAGGGGTAACTAAAGACTCAGAGAGTGACACCATGCATGGGGTGGGAGGGGACTACTGTAGATTCAGTATAATATGAAAATATCACCGGCTTATATTTTTCTACTAGAAGCCAGCATTTTTTTAGCGTAATTAGACACCCTCAAAGACTATCACTGAGAATTTTAAAAACTGGTCAAGCTGATAAGAGTTTTTAAAGTTTCCAAAAAGTGATAGCTATTAGCCACAGGACAGGACAGGTCTAGAAGTTTCTGGCAATAAAGCTGAATTTAGGGGTTGCTATTTTAGTGCTCAATGCCAATGACTCAAGACTGAAGGGAGGACTGTACCACCAGACTCCAAAAGGAAACCTGACCAGGACCACAGAGCATGGTTCTGGAGAGGGAAAGCTCAAATCTCACCAATCCTTAGCTAATTTGTGCATCACACATTGGCTACTAAAACTCAGGGACAAGCAACTAAAGTCTCATAGTACGTAATGAAAGGTCAGCACCTTTAGATGTGCTTAATTTATTTATCTGAGTTTAAATGGATTGGGATCCACAGTGAAGCATGTCCAACCAAGTTGGGAATCACTTAAACCATATGTCTAGTCATTCTGCTAAGAGGCCCCGAATAAGGAATGCATATGTCCCAGGATTAAGATCCTGCACTCTCCAGAAATTGCCTTGGGTAGGGAGGCATGAAAGACCTCATCCCAGGCACAGCACACATGGCTGTGTCTGCCCCAGCCTGCAGAGAATTAATGAGAATTCTATCGTGTGCTACAGACACCAGGGAGTGTTTAAACAAACAAACAAACAAACAAAACACACCAAAACAGGCAACAAAGCTCTCCACTGAGACCCTTATAGCAATTTCCTGAAATACATTTTGGAAAGCAAACTCGCTGAGAGTGCCTCTGGAAATAATTCGCATCTCTGCTGCCTGGGAGGTGGTGCTGCCTTCCGCTCTTCTGGACCTTGCTTCTGCTGGCTTCCTAAACTCACTGGCTGACCCGGCAGCGTCTTTCACTGCAGATTCGTGTCCCTCAGAGTGGTGTGCTTCAGGCTGGTCAGGAAGCAGAGTCAAAACAAGAAGCAGAACAGAGCATTGTGTGCTTTTTACTCTCTGTGGCTCTCCTGGCTGTAGACTGATCAGTACAAACTGTTTTTCTAACTCTGGTTGTGGACAGTACTAGCACTTCTCATCAGAGGACTGTCACACGTAACAGTCATCTGTTTATTCTTCCTGTCCCAGAGGATCTCCTCCTCCTTCTCCTATTGTGTTCTCTGGGTTGAGTATCAAAGTTCTTTAGTGTACACCAGGGACAGGCATATTTGCCAAGATTCAAGGATAAAACATCTTGGAAGAAAACTGAGAAAATGGTATAGCTACTGAAATTTCTGCTGCTTTTTATAACTACTTTTAGTCATCACTGGATTAAACACACATGCACGCACGCACACACACACACAAAACTGATTAGTTCTGGTTGTTATTCATTATTCTCCCACTTCTTGTTTCTTAAAAATCTGCATTACAAACAACTCTTCAGGATCTTAGTCCAATCAACCCATCTCAAGTCTTATAATTAATATTCCTAATATAACCACTATGCCATTCGACTTTTCTTTCTTCCTTCCTTCTTTCCTTTTCTTTTCCTTCCTTCCTTTTCTCTCTTTATTTCTCTCTTGTTTTTCCTTTGCCTTTCTCTTTTTCCTCCTCCCTTCCTCCTCCCTCCTCTCTTTCTTCCTCCATCTCTTCCTTCTTTCTCTTTTTTAGCAACAGAACCAATGCCAATGAATCACAGATCTCCACAAAAAGGGAGGCCAAAGCCAGGGATTTAGCTCAGTGGTTCTGGTGCCTGCCTTGCAAGCGCAAGGTCCTGAGTTTGATCCCTGGTACCAAAAAAAAAGGGAAGCCAAAGAAGTTAACTGGAGAGTGAACTTGACATTGCAAAGCAAGAACCTTCCCTGCATTTCCCTGCTCGGTCAAACTAGTGGCTTTGGTCAACACAGGAAACACGGTAAAGACACAATAAATTGTACCCACAAAGCAGCCATGAGCAATTTGCCTGGTGGGATTGCATGCCATGTGGCTGATAGGTCTCAGGAGATGAGGAACAAGCAGCCATGATGGATGAAGTGATTGCTATTGGCTGTGTGCTTGCTCTGAATATTTCACCACGGACAGTAATCAATTACTAAGACCAGTAATGATACCAATCAAATGCACTTAGCACTGGTGCACTATCAACCCGAGGGCTGCCGACCTGCCAGTGTGAAAAGGCGTAAAGCTGTGTGAGAAGTGATGTGTGTGGAGGAGCCGCAGTGAAGCCTAGATGGGGGGAAGCAGCCTTTTTCCCTTCCCGCCGAAAAGATAAATGGATAAATTAGCCACTCACCTGCCCTACATTAAGGTTTATTTTAAAACAAGCAGTATTCTCCCTGTCCCTCAATCCCAGAGGGACGACTGTTTATAAATATTTTGGCATAATACAAGGTATCCTGTCAGCAGTTTTTTGTTTTTCTTTTTTTGCAAGCAAACAGCCTGAAAGAAAATAACTGAATGGAGGTTACGGGATAGCAAAAAAACAGCTGCCCTACTGTTTCGAAACACTGCCAGTCGCCCTGGAGTTTGGCTGTTAAGATGCCACTCCCTGTCAGGATGTCCCTGCGTCCTATGGTGGCAACACCATGTACCTTCACCCTAAGTCCAGAGCCTTGATCTAGAATGCTGTTCTTTCTGGTGACCATGAGAAGGCGGAAGAAGAAAATGAGGTTCTCCATTTCCTGATGACTAGATACGTCTGTGCCATCTCTTCTTGGGATTTGGCATCTTTACTCGCCCTTTGTGCTCATCTTCATTCACAACAGGATACTCCTGTGAGTTCTTGGTTGACCTACAAAGCTGTCCATCTCTGGTGTCAGGTGTCCCTACTTCTGTTGCCACTTTATTCAGTGGCATTTCTTCCATGGAATGGTGACTGTCCCATAATCACCACTCTGATGGACCGTCTGTCCTAACAATAAAGGTAACTAAGCAAAAGGGGAAAAGCCTCAGAAGAGTTGACTTCATTATTGAAGTTTATTTCTGCTATGTCTTAGCAGTTGTTCCCGACAAGCATAAATTCCCTTTTCATGAGCTGGAGAGGAGGGAATAGTTTAAGTTCATCAAAGGTTTCAATTAAACTGGCATTTGCAAATCACTTTGGTTCTTCAGGTATGCTATCTTAAACTTAGACAAAACAGGGACAAAAGGGGCAAAAGAGAGCTTTCAGGAGAGTAGGAATAGTCTTTTGCCTGGGGTGGTGGCAAAAGAATGTACATATTTGTTAAAACTGAAACTGGACACTTGGGATTGCCGCATTTGTTGAAAGTTTTATCTCAATAAAGTCAAAATAAAAATTCTTGTTAACAAGAAATTCCCAAATGACACACAAGATCACTGGATGTAGAAGTGAGATGAAACATAACCTTCTCTCACACCTGATACACAGAGGGGAGATCATTTTCAAACACAACACATTTCTTAGACTTGCCCAACACTCCCTGGCGATCTGCAGTTTAGAAGTGAAGTAACTGTTGGCTGTTTGGACCTGCTTCTTTTTTTGGCTGCCCCTCGGAGGCAGCTGCTGGATGCAGATTTATTATACTGCAAGTCACCTCTTTCGGTGAAACTGGTCCTTGTCAACAATTTATGAATTCTGTCCACCAGAGCGCATAATCCAGAGACAGGACTCTGGAGGGGACAGATGCAGGAATCTCTGCCAAGGATATAAATTTCCAAGAACCACCATAGGCACTGCAATCCGACAAAACACCATTCTGAATGGGTCCGTTCCTGATCCATGATTTGGACTGTTCCTAATAACAAGTACCACTTCACCTGTGGGCATCATGGGAATTAATGAAATCATGAGGTCCCTGAAGCAATGTCCAGAGAGGCTAGCAGAGGAATCAGGACTATCACCTTGCCATCACCATTTCAACAGGAAACACCTTTCATGGTTTGCTTTCTTCTCACTGCTCTTTCTTCCTATCATGGCATTATTATTACGCAAACCTGGGCAAAGTGTGCACTGGTGTCCAGCTTCCCAGATGAGCCCTCACCACTGCGAGATGTCCTTACGGTCCATGAATCCAGAGCTCCTTGTGGAACCCAGAGACCCTGTCTAGTTTCTCCCTCACCAGCAGTGCCACGTGATTTGGGGGATCGCACTCTGGATGCTGTCTCTACCCAGGGGCTTTCATCAGTCTACTCTTTTCCTCTGGAAGCCAATGGCCAAGGCTTTTAAAGGACTGGACATCAGCAGGAAATGCATGAATATGCTAATGCACTATAGCTTTGAGCTTGGTTTCTTAATAATTTTGTTCATCTATCATCTGCCCTTAGTACTGCCGCTGCCATGTATTCACTTCCAGAATAATTTAAATATTAAGAATGTTTAAGGCGAACTGATAGGTAAAAGAAGGGTTGTAAGAAATAGGATAGATTCAGAAAAAATAAAACTTTAATTTTTTATTGTGTTCACATTTTCTATAGCCTTGGTGATTATAGCCTTGCTTTCTGGTTATCCTATCAATACTGAAATCTCAGATTAGTGTTACTGAATTGCTTATTTCTTCATTCAGTTCTGTCTGCTTCTGTTTCATGTACTCAGAGGCTCTGTAGTTAGCTGAACATACTTTTATAGTTGGTATATATTCTGGATACACTAATCTTTTGGTCACAATGAAATATCAATAACAATTATGAAACATTCCTCTACCTTTACTAACAGCTTTTAAAATATACTTTGTTGATGTTAATGGTTTTCAAATAATAGATAATTTTCAATTCTTTTACTTATATCCTATTTTCATGCTAAATTAAAAGTGTGAGGGCCAGGGATTTAGCTCAGTGGTTCCACTGCCTGCCTCACAAGCACAAGGTCCCGAGTTTGATCCCCAGTATCAAAAAAAAAAAAGGGTGTTTCTTATGGATAGCACATAGTTAGATCTTTTTTTTAATTTATCCCATTTGACAATGTCTTTCTTTTGCTTGGGGTGTTTAGATCATTCATATGAAACTCATTAAGTTGAATTTATACAGGCCTTTCTTTCTTTTATGGCAGTGCTTGGGATCAAACCCAGAACCTTGTGCATTCTAGGGTAGTGCTCTACCAATGAACCATACCCCAAGTCATTCCACTAACCATTTTGTTCCTTTGTTCCTCCTTTATTGCATTCTGTATTAAATATTTTCAGTATTCCAATTTAATTCTTTTTTATTTATTTTTTACTTGTAATATAGATCTTAACTTATCACATCCTAATATAGATTTATACTACCTTCCAATAATTATAGAAATTTTGGCTGGGCATGGTGGTGTAATCCCCACACTTGGGAGGCTGAAGCAGGAGGATTGCCTCGAGTTCAAGGACAGCCTGAGCTACATAGTGAGACCCTACCTCAAAAAAATTTTTTTTGCTGCAATATAGGTCCATTCCCTCTAAAATAGTACAGTGTTATGAATTTTGCTTTATAGTCTTGTTTCAAAGAAGGTACCAGTAAGTAAAAAGAAAACTATGTTTATAGTCATATATATTTACCATTTCTAGTCTTGTTCTTCTTGTGGATTGGTATTATCTGGAGTCATATCCTTTTGGCTTTAAGGATTTCCTTTAGTATTTAATACTTCTTGTGAGGAAGGTATACAAGCAGCAAATTCATTCTCTCTCTATCATCACAGATGTCTTAATTTCTCCTTGTTTTTTTTTTTTTGCAGTATATTTTTGCTAGGTATAGAATCCATACTTTCACAGCTTATAATATTTTGTTGCAAATGGACATTAAAGATGTCTTGCAGCAATTCTGGATTTCTGCTATTTCCCCCCCAAAGATTGCTATTGTTTTTTTTATTTCTTTAGTTACTTGCCCGAATTACTTCTGTGAAATCCATCTCCCTGGCAGCATAAGGTCACTGATATCTCTTCTCATTTACAAAAAAATAAAACAAAACTGTTTTTCTTTTAATCTTGGCTTCCTACCTGCCATCCCTGCGTCTGCACAGCTTATTGGCCAGTGTCTGGACTGAGACTGAGATCAAACACCTCCCATCCTCCGCTGCTAGATGCACGTGAGTGGAGGAACACACTCAAAGTTCAGGCCTTTTTCAACTGGACCTCAGCTTTTTCTCTCCCCCCCCCCGAGCCCTTCCGCATCTTCATTATGCACGTGCTCAGCTTCAGGGCTGGTGGGCGTGCAGGAGTGCATGCATGGCTTGGCTCCCTCTGTCCTCTGCCACATATGTAGGAAGCCTCATCATCTGGGCTCATACGTACCACAACCTCAAGATAACAGAGTCAGTGGCTGTCCTTAGTCTGCCGTCACCTCGATCCGTATGCTCATGGTCCTGAGCATTGGCCCTGAGCATTGGCCCGAATTCCAAACTGAGTGAGCTCCTTTGGAGGCAGCTCTTTCTGGACTGTGATCTCTTCTGCTGGAGAACTCCCACGACAGCCACGCTAGGTGAGGGGTGAGTAAACATCTGGGTGAGAGTTCCACACATTCCTGCTTCTTTGACAGAAGTCCAGCTGTTTTTCTAGTAAAAACACTTGCCTTTTGCTTGTGTACACCTTTATTCAATTTCACAAGCACTGAGATGGCTGCTGTTCATTTGGTCTGTCTTACATTTGTTTTCTTAAAGATAACACTTACTGACTTCTCTACTTGGTCATAGCTGGCAGTGGCACCCCAGGGCTTATATGCTATGGGCACTACACAGAACTTTAGCACTCTAGATTTTTTATGGTGTCAAATATTATGCAGGATAAAACACTTTCGAGTGAATGAGGCCCAACTTGAAACTATGAATTGTTTCCTTATATGAAAATAGAGACACAATTAATAAAGATTTTAGTCAAACCACTTGGGAGATCAGTTCGGTATATTCAGCAGGAACTCAATAAATGATCCTTGAGGTACAGGCATGGATTACCACATGTATTTTGAGTAGAAATGTGCTTATTTCCCCTTATTTTTATATTTCTGTCCACTGGCTTTCACCAAGTATCTATATCAAATACTGTATGGATACATTTAACAGCCATTTAAAAAAATTTATCCTAAAAAATGCACAGTCCTAGCTACATGGAACTTTGTTGCATGATCTTCCCTTTGACTGTCACGATGGGTCTTCCAGGTAATCTCAAGCAAGCATCTAACTGAGATGTTGCTAAAGTTAAATCATGATACCATTTGATTATACCTTAAATTTGTCGTGGTCATCTTCATTTACCTCAGTAAAGCGTGTTCATTACTTTCATGGCTCTTTACTGCTATATGATGAGATAAAAAGCACCAGTGAAGCAGTAAGAGATCCATAACTTCTCTTCCTCTATTCCTGACCAAAAACCAAAACAAAAACAAAAGCCCCACAACACAGCACTTCCTATGACACAGTGCAACCTGGGGATAAAAAGAACTTTGCCAACATCAACTAAAACTCACCCCAGCTGGTGAAGTTAAAATCAATACTAGCCCCTTAAAGGAACATAAAATGTATTTGCTTGAGATCACGTAACAAACTGGTACAACAACCAGAAAAAATGGCCCAGAATGCTTTGTCCTTTAACCATTACATCCTAGTCTCCCTCTACTTACATGGAAACCAAACCATAGGACGAGTTACCCAAACCTTTATCCCAGTCCTACTTCTGCTCTTCCTACAGGAAAAGAAGAATGGTGGAGTGGAGGAGCAGAAAGACTGGCACAATGATCCTGCTGTGTTAATAACACACTCAATGGAAACAGCAAAGGATTAGAAAAGATTTAACTTTCTTTTTCTTCAAATGTAACGCAAGTATGATCAAAGAACCAAATCTCAAATAAACTAACAAAACACAGATTGATTTTGCTATTTCAGCCGAGAATGAAATAGATGTGTGTTAAATTTGCAACATACTACTCCAATTTTCTCCATGAGCAGTTGCAGTTTTAGCCCTCATCAGTTCTAACCACGTTAAACACATTCATGGAGCTTCTGTAGAATGAAGCCAGTTAGAAGGCTTTGGATTGCTTTCTTCTGGGGGATGTTATCCCATCTATCCTGTTGACCATGTGATACTGGGTTAAGGAGGGTAGGCAGCAGGCATTAGAACTCCAGTGAAAGAGAGCCAAGAGCTTAAAGATACCCCTAAGAAGTCTCCAAGTTAGTAAGTAGCAAAGTGAGAAAAAGGCAGTGTTGCTCCAGTCGGCACAGAGCTCTGTCTAAGAAACTGAGCTGTCTTCCTTCTGCGGTATCACTTTATAGAAGAAATGGGTCGAATTTGAAGATGACATTGACACATGCATACACACACCTCAACTCATCAGAAGCTTTATTTTGCATATTAGTTAACCCAACAGTGTTTCTCAACATATCTAGATGATTTTGTGAAAACTACAATGAGTCTCCATGTATTGTAACTTACTTGGATAATGACGTGTATGTCTGCTTCACAGAAATTTATCACTCTTTATTATATCCTTTGGCCTATCCTACACTGTCATTTACTTTTTTTCAAAAAAAATTCACCCCTGGAGTATCATGCCTTCTTACAGCAACACTGAAAGATGGAACTTATTCAAATGAACACTATTATTTTTCTTTTTTGAAAAAGTACATATTTTTAATTGATAAAATTTCATATACTTATGGTGCACAGTAGGAGGCACGGCTCTGCTTTTCCTGTGCTACACTAGGTTAGGTGCCTTTAGAAATGACACTAGCATTATTTCTTTGGCAACATTAAGGCTAAGGAAAATTCTAGAAGGAACTGTTAGAGTTCCAGACATATTGGGAGAGAAGGACCTAATGAAAGGGAAACGTATTAGCTCATGTATTTATCATTTTTCTGTGCTAAGAATACTTAAAATCTACTGTTAGAAAATGTAAAGTATACCATACTTCATTAACTACAGCTACCATGTTGTACAATAGATTTCTTGAACGTACTCCTGTTGCCTAGCAGAAATGTTGTATTTTTGACCAACAGCTGTGCAATCGCTGTCCCTGGTAACAATCATCCTACTCTCTGCTTCCATGAGTTCAACATTTTTAGCTACCACACACAGTGAGATCATGCAGCCTTTGTCCTTCTGTGTGTGGCTTATTATTTTCTCTACTGAGAGTCTGTTCCAGTTAACTTATAATTACACTTGGGATAGATTTAAAGTCTGAAAATTTATTTCAGTTGAGGTCTGAGAAGGGAAAATTCAACATAGAAGCAAAAAACATGAACCAAATTTTCTAATAAGTCACAACAGGAAAGAGTAAGACCAGTCAACTTTTTAATCAAATTTATTTTCACGACACATTTGTAAATAATCAGGTGATAATAATGACTTTAAATTTCACTGGACTCTAGGATCTAAAAACTAGACTTGAAATTGAAAGCCCAGGACTTGCTGTCATTAATCTTTATTTCTTATGAAGTAGCAGCGCACTGGCTATCACTGTACTCTTTCATACTGCCCTTAGGAGCTTACTGTGACTCTGGCCAAGTCAGGATATTCACACACCTCAGAAAACTTAAAAAGCTTAGGTCTAAGTATCCCTTGATTTGTCTACTAGATATACCCAAGCCAACTTGGCAGAAAACAAACTGAGCGCATTAAAATTCATTTTCCAATTACATGCATCCCTTATGTGGAGGACTCCCAATGGTTCTCCTTCCCCACAGCAGGGTCTCCTGAGCAGGCACTGGCACAGTGAGCTGGAAGCAAGAAGGTACCAGCAGGGAAAAGCCCCATTTCCAAACTTACTAAAGATCTGGGTGTCCTGAGCCTTTTAAGATAATCTGACTGGGTTGATGCTTCAATTTACCAATTGTTTTTCAAAACTTCTCCCCGAAAATTTTACATAAAGATTTAGGATTCTAAGGAGGAACTTGGCATGGGAATTAATGTTTCCTGAGGTGGCGACAGCACATGGCCTTGACCCCTGGGCCCCAGGCCACCTCGGCTTTTTCCGGCGCCACACTAGGTTTGATACATTGACACTCACACTGCTTCTTTGGCAACACTAGGTCTGGAGAAAATTCTAGAAGCTCTTGGACAGAGTTCCAGACATACTGGGAGAGAAGGACCTAGTGAAAGTGAAATACAGGACATATTTTTAACACAAGGAAGAAAGAGCTAAGCAGTGTAAAGGGGGACAGTAGAAGTAAGAGACAGAAACAAGAACACTAGTTTGTCAGGGGCCAAGGAACTCATGCTTTTAAGCCCAATATGATTACTCTCAAATAGCTCTGAAGGGCTGAGGGAAAACACGGGGTCTTGTCTCACTGGCTTTGTCACAAAAAGTTAACATTGGGAAATTCTCTTTTTCCATACTGTGGTGTCCCCCACTTTAAAGTGGGTTAATAACCTTCTGCCAGACTTTCAAAGGAGACTGAGTCACTATCGTGTCCCTGAAGGAATCGGGAAGGGGCACCAGGTTCAAGGCCCCACAACCTGCCCGGTGTCCTAGGCAACATCCCAAACACCCTCTAAACTCAGCCCTCACGTCCACCACCATGCAGGCTTGGACTCCTTGAAAGATGCTGCCCCAGCCTAGGAGCCCTGCCATGAAGCGCCTCGTTCCCCCAAGGAAAGTTTCCCTATAAATTAAAAGTGGCTTTCAGAGCCTTGTCAACCCAACCTTTCTCCCCTCAATGCTTTCCTTCTCAGCACAAGCAAGAGAATCACTTCAAAAGCATTGTAAGCCACAGGTAATGGAAGGAGAGAGAGAGAGAGAGAGAGAGAGAGAGAGAGAGAGAGAGAGAGAGAGA
>NW_004624777.1:20209498-20244949 GCF_000247695.1 Heterocephalus glaber
TTTTTTTTTTTTTAAAAAAAAGATAAAATAACTTCTTCATGGCCACATTCCCCAGATCCAGCTGTATTCCCAACTATGCAATCAGCAAACAGAAGAGAATGACTTGGGTTTCTTTAACAGTTAAGAATTACTGGTGAAATAAAATAACTAAGAGGAAAAAAGAAGTTCAGCCCGGTTGCTACAATCTGGGCTTGCCCATAAAACACAGGTAGAAAAGTGTGGGTGGTGGGGGTGAGGGGCCTGCTGGGCCCACCGGGGACCTGGGGCTTTTGCCAATGGAGTGGGTGCCCCAATGGTTAAGACAATGCAGAGGGGCAGGATTTTTAACGTTCCCTACCCTCTCTTTCCCCCTCAAAGTATCTGGAACAGGTTAATGCACTAGCGATTTCTAATCATTCCTGACAGAAGGGATCTGATAAACAACATGTGTAAAAATCTCCCTTAACCTAGAAAACATGAGGGAAAAAAAAATCAACTCAAAACTGAGATTTAAAAAACCCCCAAAACTAAAACATGGGAAAGAGAAAAACTACTAGAGTAGCTGCCAAACAACCACAGGGGGATGTCAGAGGTGTGGTCACCACAGACCTGGATCTTTCTAAAACCACTCTGGGTTCACAAAGCACTTACTAAATAACACCCCAGGTAATGCATGATGACAGGAATAGGGTTTGCTCTTTTAAATAACAACAGATTGGGAAAATATTTCAATACCGTCAGACAACAAATTAAAATGAAACATGTTTTCTAACTGGAGAAATGCAGATCTAGCTGGGAAAATTGATTTCCACCCACCCTCCATCGTCCCTGAAGCAGATTAGAAAGAGAAAACAGAAAAACATACATCCTGGAGATGAACTTTGGTAATGAGTACCATAAACATTCATAGAGAGATAGGCTCCTATTTCATAGGTCTTTGAAAAAAATTTTAATATGCACACATGAGTCAGTCTGCAGTAAAATGCACATAATATTTAATTGTTTCTGTGCACTGCAAGAGGGAGTAAAGTCTTGTCACTTACCTGATGAAATCTGATCTCTCTCAAATCATCTAACCCTACAGTGTTAAAGACATTACCCCTGTGACATAATTCAACCTCAAGACAGCTTGTGGGAAACACAGGTCAGTTTGAAAACACCAGGTGGGTAAACAGACATTACTTAGTCACCTGACCTTGAATGTTAGGAGTTGACTTCTCATCTTTTGCTTTAGGGCTGCCACCTAAGATTAGGTGCTATGGAGGGCTTTCTGAATGTAAGCTGACTTTACACAACAAACTGACTTCTTATCACAATAAATGAAGTACCACAAATATTCTTCTGTCTTGACCTTAATTTTAAGGTTCCCACAGGGAGAGAAGGGGACTGGTAGCCCTCCCCTCTCCTGCTTCATAGTAGAATGAACAAGAAGTAAATCAGGGAATGGATTAAGACCCCTGTGCACTGCAGAGAAAGGCACTCGGCATGTTTTCTCATTCAACCAAAGTACTTCTGTTGATCTCTAAAGGTTCTGGTCAATTGCAGAGCCAACTTTTTGCATCCACCTTAGCTAGGGAGAAATGGAAATCAGTGTTCTATGTTCTTCACTTAAAACACAAAACAGATAATAAAAATACGGATACAGATATTATCTTTTGCCAAGCACTATGCTAAGGGTTGTATATATTAACTCATCAAGTCCTCCCAACAACCTTATATACCAATGAATATAAACTTGATTATTATACCTAAGATAGGAAACGCTTCATAAGGTTGGTAGCAAAATGGTGCTTATAGCAGGACATGGTGGGACACACCTGAATCCCAGCACTCTGGTGGGGGATGCTGAGGGAGGAGGATTACAAATACAATCTCAGCCTGTCTCAAAATAAAAACTAAAAAAATAAGAAAAGGGCTAGGGATACAGCTCAGTGTGAAAGTGCTGGGTTCAATATTCAGTACTACAAAAGAAAAGTCCTTATAGTTTAGAACGTCAAAGGTTTGTGTGTTAGGTCTTCATCCCACCAGCCTGTGGTACTAACGGGAAGTAATGGAACCTTTAGGAGATGTGGCCTAATGGAAGAAAGTTAGGTCAGTGGAGGATACCCTTGAAAGGGACATTGATCTCCATATATTTCTTTTTCACTTCCTAACCATCGTAATTTGAGTAGCTTTGCTCAACCATGCATTCCCCACCACAATATCCTGCCTAATCACAGGCCCAAAAGCCAAGAGGCCAACCAACCATGAACTGAAACCTCTTAAAGCATGAGTCATAATAAACCTTTCCTCCTCTATAAGTTAATCATCTCTGGTATTTTGTCACAGTGATGGAAAGCTATGAGATAAAGGTAGGTGATAGTTTTGAGATAAACGTGGGTGACAGTTCTGAAAAGGTATCTCTGAAGTCTACATATCTAGTAACATAGGATGTTGGCCCATGTATTAGCTAGAGTAAATGTGAAGAAAACACATAAGGATACCTTGTGTAAATTTTGTTTAAATAGCCCTGATCATTACCTTCCACTAAAGAGAATATTAATCTCATAGATAGAAAAGTAAGATTTAAGAGAGATTTGAAATTTTTTAAAAAAGATATGTGATAAAGGGTGAAAAGGCCTCAGAGGAGTTAAAAGTCTTTCATCAATGGAGGAAAACTATTTTCACTCATTTAAAGGGTAGAAAATCTGAACTGAAATAAACAAACAAAAAAACTCAGGCTGGTCCTTCGTAGAAATCATAATCATTACAGCTTTTATTTCCTGGGATTCTTCCTAATGCCAGCTCCCAGCAGCTAAAATAATAAGAATATAGAACATAAGGCAAAGGAAAAGAGAAAATGTTTTTTGTATTTCATTATGGGGTAGGAGGCACATCAGAAATCTAGAAAGGAAGAGAAGAAATGACAGTTGAAAAGGGCTCCTGGATCTGTTTCTGTTGCCTTCTCACCCATTTTAAATTCAGCTGTTTGGAACAGACGTGGGAAAGGGGTGGTCAGGTTGTATTCCAAGCCACCAGCCTGGGGCAGCCTGGGAAACCCTGGCTGATCACATCCTTCCTTCCCAGTAACTGAGAGTCAGGGCAATGTGAGTGCTGCAGGCTCCCAACCTTGACCCTCTGCCTTCTCCCACACCTTCAGGGAGAAACCGCCAAGCTTTCAAGCACTGAATCTGCTGCCCTGCTCTGACATTCACACCTCCTGCCTTTTCAGAGGCACGGCCCTCCAGGTCACCTTAATCTAGTAACTCACAGTCATTTATTTGGCCTTGCTGTCAAAGAGAATTCTCCATCAGTAAGAAATGGCATTGTTAGGTGGTGTTAAGTCAATTGATACTGCTGAGAAAAGAGATTCCAAATGTCTGGGATTAATATTTGTGATATTTACCTTAGGCAAGTCCCAGAGTTAGAATATTTTTTAAATGTTTTTGCAGGATGTTTACAGGCTGCTGACCTTTCAGAATCAGATCACGTGGTGAGGACTAAACATTTTCTGATCAAACATTTTTTTCCAAATAAAGTAGGCTTATTAGAACACTTTACCATCTACCATTCCCTTATGACACTGGTCCCTTAAAGGATACGAAGTCAAACTACGAGCTGATAAGAGATGAAAATGCAAACGACAGATCTAATTCTTCCTCCTCTTCACAAGTTAAAAGCCTGCCTTCATATTGATTTTTAGATACTGAATATACATAGTTCATCTTCTAGATAATCTCAATGTGTCTTACTCCCATAAACAAATAAAATTTATGAGAACGGAAAAAAAGAGATGAATCTATATCTGTAAACAACCTTCTCTCTCTCTCTCTCTCTCTCTCTCTCTCTCTCTCTCTCTCTCTCTCTCATACACATACACACACACACACACACACACACACACAGGCGCTAGCCTGGTAGACCACTGAGTCCCTTGCAATAAAACAGACATTTCTGCCAAGCCCTGACCTGTCAGCTCTTGCAGGATGTAGATCCACCTGTTTATCTCCCACAGCGAAAACCATCAATTAATTTGACAGGGAAGGGGACAGGGAAATCATTCATAAATTATAATTTACATACTTGGATTAATTTTAAGTTCTCTATCTAAAAGGGTCATCTTTCCCTAAGTTCTAATACCATGCACACTGCAATGTAACAATGCAGTGTTTCCTGGGAGTCTGAGTTCTCAACATAATACCCTGATAGATGCAACTAGAGCATGCGTTTGCACCAGTCCATAGGCACCGCCACCTGCAGGTCTGACGACAGGGAATGCTGAGACAATACATCGGCCTGTGCCTGTCATCACATGTAATGTGCATTATGGCCCCTGCAGTTTTGGTTTACTGAATGGGAATTGCCACAAAGACAAAGAGGGGTCACATTTAGAAGGAACAAGTCCCAGGATCTCATAGGCCTCATGCTGAAGCAAAGGCGCCATACTTCTTTCTGCTGAACAAAGTTCCCCTCCAGCTCCCATTCGGCCTGTCCCTGATCCTGACCAGCTTTCCCTTCCTTGTTTGTCCATAGTTCGGTGAATGCATGCTCCCAGCCTTCATCCTGGGGCCTCCTGTCCTGGTTAGCAAGAGATCTTTTCTTATAAAAAACTTGGTTTCAATTAACAATGCTGACTGAAGTTTAAGAATCCTTAGTTTTCTTATTTAACTGTAACATATAATTTAATAATAAAACAGTTCATTAGGCAATCTTCCTTACATCAAAGAAACTATACTCAGACATCCAGGCAGGCACAAGATTTAATTAATTTACCTAACTGACCAAATATCTAATGAGTACCTACTGTGTACCATTATGTACTATATACATGAGTCAAAGGTAAAGTGAGTAGAAAGACCAAAATCCCTGCCCTAGACATCCAAGATACTTTCCTAGATACACAGGAACCTAGAAAGGTGGCCAGTACCACAGGAATTTCATGGTATCTTTATGCAGTACCATTATTTACACATCGTAGGGTAAGGCTTAGCATTAGTTGAGCAAATAGGAGGCTCTATAGAAAAAATAAGCATCTTTTGGTTACCCAATGAAACCATTTTCAACAAAGATCATGAGGAAGTAGACATGCTTTTATCGAGTGCTTCCAAATTCTGAAAAGTTTGTTTTCAGTCCAAAAGGTAACTTTACCCTCACGTGTTTGCATGGCACCATATATGTTAAATAAAGCAAAGGAACAAAAGAGAAATATCAGTTTTTACTCTCCACCATGTCTCACCTTTTAAAAATCATTAATGTTAGGGCCGGGGATTTAGCTCAGAGGTTCCGGTGCCTACCTCGCAAGCACAAAGTCCCGAGTTCGACCCCCAGTACCAAAAAAGAAAAAAAATCATTAATGTATGCTACAAATATGAGGGCCCTGGTTAGTTCCAGGCCTTATGAAAGGGGGCTCATCTTACTTGGTTCTAAATCATATATCTGGCACTCAGTGGAAGAAACAAATTTATATCAGATGTTTTGACTGGGGTGATTGGAAATTTGTACCATTGATAAGTATACCTGTATACACACACACACACACACACACACACACACATATCTATGTTTGCCATATGGTAGAAGTGTTTTTAAAATGTCAGCATTCATTCCAAGTGAATATGTGACTATATATTTGCTAGAATACTTGTCCTTTGTTTGGTACTCAATTCAAAAGCCAGAACTTGTTCGTGACGATGTCACTTGCCTCTTGAATCGCTACCTTTCCAGACAAAATAATTTGTTTGGTGTTCATCGTTTTGTTTCTCCTTGTGCCTCCTGGAACCAATTTATGATGAGTACCAAGCTACCACTGTAAAAGATGTACAGGTCTTCTAAACTTTACTTGGATGCCTGTACAAAGCCCAGAAGGGATAAGGATATTAATCAGTTTTACCCTAAGTTTTTTTAATGGGGGGGGCAGCTCAAGTGAACTAATGGTCCTAATGATCTTCATTATGCTCAAGGATAGGCTGCTTATGTCTAACCTCTCTGCCGGATTGTAGTTGAGCAAGTTTCTGTCTACACGGAGGACAAATGCTTCAACTAGCTTATCACTTTTCCAAGTGCTATTAACAATTTATTCTCTTTTCCAGCCCACTTTGAACATTCACCTCTGAAAAAAAAAGAAAAAAGGGAGAAAAACTTTTTCTTGGGGAACTGTAATGGAAATTTCTTTCAGCCTAAAATACAAAAAGTTCTGAATTAGTAAGTGTGAGTTCATTTCTACCATATATTGGGGAAGTAATCTAAATCTCAAAGGGGAAAAGGGCGTAAAGATGCTTTAAGCAATTACCTATTATTTAATACCTCTTCAATCAGACAAATTTTCTTGCAAGGAAGGAATCTTAAAATAGAAAGTTTTTAAACAGGGAGTTCTTACAAGTTTGATGACCACATTTGTTGTTTTTTTACTTTGAACATAATTCAGAGAGGGAAAGAAGACAAAAGAATGAGTGACACATAGAATCAAAAACAAGCTTTGCCTGTGAAATGCAAGCTTTAGCTCCTATGCTGTGGATAACAATGCCTTAGGCTGCGTGTTCCTGAGACTCGGGGTGCCCTGGTCTCGGCAGCTCGTTCTTCCAGCCTCCCTCCCGCACACAGCACCGACTGACTTCCTGCAGCCCGGCTTTCCTCGAACCTGCACGGCTTCCATCCAAAGCCAGCACTTTAACTCCACACCTCCGTTTCTAAAGTCACACACCACTTCTTTTGTGTGTGCTTCACCACCAAATAAACATTCCTAAATTCCATCCAGGGAACCTGAAAACAGCCTTCTGAGAGACATCTTTGCTCAACAAATAAAACTGGAAACTCTCTAAGCGGGCAGTCAAGTTCCCCAGAGTCTAGGCCTAACCTACTTTTTGAGCTTGAGGTTCTCCTCCTCTCCATCCTCCGTATGGCTGTAGATGCCCAATGAGCCATGTGCCCTGGCACCATCCCACAGGGGGCACCGGAACACCACTAATAAATGAGAAATATAGTGACACTTAACTCGGGTTTCTATTTTGCTTACCCAGACCCGTCTGAGTGAAGCACACCCATGTGCAAAGAGATCATGTGCCAATAGCCACCTAAAATCTCTATCCATGGCTGCCATGACTAACCACATCCAGTCACGAATAATTTAACATGTTCACGATGAGGCCGTAATTGGATGTCTCACTGCTGGGTGGCTCTGGCATGAAACAGTCCTACGGAGTGGTCTGATGGGACAGTCATGCATGTACCACCAGTGGTTCAAGCTGGCAGAAACATGGTGGAAAACTATAAAATGAAAGTCTAGTCCAAATGAGTTAAAATGTCATGTTGCATTTGGAGCATGTAACAGACATCTTATTGTGGACGTATAGAAAAGTATATCTGATTTTTAACAGAAAATCATTTTTTCTTATACTCCCCCACTAGAAAATGTTGACCGAATATTTAAACTGAACGCTTAGTTTGCTGGGGACATGCATGTGTTTTGTCTGCTTTCATCTGCCATCTGGTCTACCTAAGCTGCACGCACCCTGTCACTCTCCTCCTTGCCTGCCCACTTCCTGCTTTCTTTGGGATAGCTGCCCTACCTTTCCCCTCACCCACCTCAGTACTAACCATGCTCTAAGACTCGGGTGATTTTCTAGTTTCTTCTATAACATCCTCTTCATTCTCACTAATCATAAACTCTGTCCTCTGAAACCTGATATATCTGACACAATACCATACTGTCTTTTGTGCCCACTTCTAAAAGAAATACACATTTACCTAAAAACATTTTCTAAGAGTGTTACACTCATTTCCATGTATTCTTCAAAATAACTGTAGATGCTACTTTTATTTCCATTTTATAGATGAATAAACTGAGGTTTGTGCAGGTGTGTGCCATCCAACCTGGTTTAAATGGAGGTTTATTGAAATGAGATCACCTGCTCAACTCCACACAACTTCAGGTATTCCAGAAGAAGAAAGCATGTATACACATGGAAGAGTAGAGCAGCCAGGAGGACTATGCACAGGGCTGCTGCTATTCAGCAAAGTGCTAGAAGGGGCAGCCAGGGCTACAGGGAAGGCCAGGGCAATAAGCACTACTGAGATTAGAAAGGATTTGTTTTGTTTATAGGTGACATGATTGCACAAATGGAAGTGAAATTTCACAGGAAGGAAGAAGGGAAGAAAGGAAGGAAGGAGACCAGGAAGTGAGACCAGGAAGGTATCACAAGACAAGATTTGCACAAAAAATTATATTTCAATAAATATGAGAGCCCTAAAGTTTACATTATTTTACCATTTGCAATTATTAAAAAGTTAAATAGAGCCAGAGTCTTGAAATCCCAGCTACTCAAGAAACTGAGGCAAAAGGATTCCAAGTTCAAGGCCAACCTGGGGAATTTAGCAAGATATAGTATCAAAATAAAACATTTAAAAGGGCTGGGGTAGTTCATTGGTAAAGCATCAATCCCCAACGCTATGTGTGCATGTGTGTCCATACAACACATACACACACATACACACACACACACCCTACACACAAAGTTAAGTAAGAGTCAACCTAACAAACATGTACAGGAAGGTCCAGGGATTTAGCTCAGTGGTGCTGCACCTACATCGCAAGCGCAAGGTCCTGAGTTCGTCCCCAGTACCGAAAACAAAACAAAACAAAATAAAACATGTACAGGACTAATTTACTAAAGACTGAAAACACTTAAGAGTGAAATAAAAGTAAATAAACACATGGAGATGTACACTGTATTTATGGATTACAAGACTCAAGTACAATAAAATGACATGAATTTTCCTCAAACTGATGAGGAAGTCTAACATAATTCTTATCAAAATCCCAGCAAGATTGTTTTTGGAGAGACAAAATTATTCTAAAATTTTTATGAAAATGGGAAGGAACTAGAAACACTGAAATTATTTTGCAAAAAGAATAAAATGGAAGGAATCAGCGTACCTGGTTTCAAGATTTATTGTGTAACTATGGTAATCAAGACTCTGGGGTACTGGTGGAGGCACAGACAATAGATCAATGGAACAGAATAGAGAACTCAGAAATAGATCCATACCACAAATATGTTCAATTGATTTTTGACAAAGGTGCAAAAGCAATTTCATGGAGAAACGAAGGCCTTTTCATCAAATGGGCTTGGGCAATTAACAGTCTTTGGCAAAACAAACAAAAAACAAAGCAAGGTTCAAGGTGACCTAAACCACACCTTTCACAAAAGTCACCTCAAAATGGGTCACAGGCTTAAATGTAGAACTACACACTTTTTAGAGACGAAAAAAAAAGAATATTTGGGACCTATAGCTAGGGAAAGAATTCCTTAACTTGACCTTAAATGTGTGGTTGGTCAAGGACAAACTGATAAGTTGTACTGCATCAGAGCTAAAAATTCTTGTTCTATGAAAGACTCTCTTAAAAATATGAAAATACAAATTACAGATGGGAAAATATTTGCAAACCACATATCTAGCCGAGGACTTGCATCTAGAGTGTACGAAAGCCCCTCAAAACATAAGTTAAGAAACAATCCAATTAGAAAAATGGGTAAAAGGTTTGAGCAGAGACTTCACCCGAGAAGACACAGCAAACAAGCACATGAAAAGACGGTCAGCACCCTCAGCCACTAGGGAAATGCAAACTACAGCCACAATGAGATATTGCAGACACCCAGCAGAAAGGCCAAAATAAAAACCAGTGACATCACCAAATGTTGGCAAAGATTCAGAGAAATGGAATCATTCCTACATTACTGGTAGAAACATAAAATAATATAGCCACTATGGAAAAAGAGTTTGGCAGTTTCTTAAAAAAACCATGGAAACACCACGTGATTGAGTAATCACACTCTCAGGCATTTATCCCAGGAAAAAGAAAATTATGTCTACAGAAAAACATGTACAAGATTGTTCATATCAGCCGTATTCACATGGACCAGACTGTTCATGACAGCTTGATTCATCACAACCAAAACCTAGAAACTACTCAAATGTCCCTCAAGGGCTGAATAGTACACAAACTAATGGATGTCCATTCCATAGAATACTACTTGGCAATAAGTTGAGTACAGTGGTTAGTGCATGCCTGGAATCCCAGCTCTCTGGGAGGCTGAGGCAGGAGGATTGCAAATTCGAGCTCAGTCTGGGCAGTTTAGCATTGTAGTTGAAAACCTGTCTCAAAATACAAAAAAATGGGCCGGGGATTTAGCTCAGTGGTGCCGCTGCCTACCTTCCAAGTCCAAGGTCCTGGGTTCGATTCCCCCATACCAAAAAAAAATTTTTTTTAAGACTGGGGATACAGCTCAATGAGAAGACACTCAGTTCAATCCCCAGTACTAAAAGAAAGAAAAAAGAATACAACTCGACAATAAAAATGAAGGAACTATAAATATAAGCAACAACTTCAGGGAATAGTGTTGGATAGAAAAAGGTTACATAGTGTATGATTACATTTATATAAAATCCTTGAAATGACAAACTGTAGAAATAGAGAGGGGGTGGGCAGTTGCCAGGGGCAATACAGGTGTAGGAAAGTAGTGAGTGCAGTTTTTTAACAGCAGCTTGTGGGACCCTGGTGGTAAAGGGAATGTTCTATACTGACTGTATTGTTGCTAATGTCCCGGATGTGACATTGCACTGTTTTTCAAGATGTCACCACTGGACGAACGAAACTAAGGATACATGAGTTCTCTCAGTATCTTGTCTGACAACTGCATGTGGGTCTATAATTATCTTCAAATAAAATGCTTGATTTAAAAAATAAAAGAAATGAATATGCTAGATGATTAGTGCTGTTTAGAGTAGGCTGATTTTCTACCAAGTTGAAGAGGGCTTCCACACTCAATGGTGGCTTTAGAATATCCCAAGTTCAAATAAACTAAAAATTGAATTTGCAGACCGACCCTGAGTCTAATTTAAACCTGTGGGCGTCACTGTCTCTTATGTGGAAGCTTATGCTGATATCTGTACTAAACAAACACTCAAAACTCTTCACACAACAATACCTACTTATGAAATACAATGAACAAATCAAAAAAATACACTATCATATTTTTGTAGCACTGACGGAGGCTAAATGCTTTAATTAAGAAAACAATTGTGTTCATACTAACATACTAATATCGCTACATGGAAAGGATAAGGAAAAGAAAAGCATAGGACAATTATTTGACCCTGAATTACAATTTCAAGTATTACATTAATCCAAATAGTTTTGTCAAATTTCATGCAATTCCTTTCCTGTGTTAATTTCCCTGTAAAAGGAGAAATCTAATACTAGTCTCTTATCGCTCTGCTTGATTTTCCCTATTCATTCATTAAGGTGTCTACAAGAATTCTTTTTTGGGGGGGGATGTTATAGAAGCCCTCTTATAAAGCCATTTTTAAATGAAACAAAAAAAATTTACTAACGAAAAAATTATACAGAAAAAGAATAACTTGTTTCACTGTGTCCCCGAAAGAAAAAAAAAATAAAGGGGACAATGGCAGCATGCTCAACAATAAGGGGTTCTCTTTCTTATTTTTTAAATACAAAATACAGAGCAAAAGATACACATACTTAAAGCTTATATGAGAAACCCAAAATACAATAAAGATCAAAATAAAAGATAACAGGAAGTAGGGAGATATTTTTCAAATGGAAGGGAAACAGATGAAGAGTGGGGAAGGATGGAAGGGAAAGGGTTGAAGAAAAGGGTGGAAGGAAAAATGGAAATAGAGCTTTTGCATATGGGAAGAGGATCAAGAGTCAGAAGGAGCAGGGAGGGTGGGAAGGGTAGGTGACAAAACAAGAATGAAGATGTGTTAGGTCCACATACCAACCCCCCATGGTGAATGTAATCAAATGTGGACCAATAAAAATCCATACATACATAGCTCCGGAGCAGACACAGTCCTGGAAACCCTTCAGTAAATGTAAAGTGGGAGTTTGTTTTTTCTTTGTGCATCAGACACACACAGAGACTGGGATATGTAAACATCAAGTATCACGAAAGATCACTGCACGACGCTACCAATGCATGATGCATCTACAATTCATGAACATCTACAAGAATTTTTGATAGTCTATTATCAGGTACTGCTTGGAAGACAGACAGCAAGATGAGATAGAAATGTTTTCTGCTACTCTTGTTTTAGTGACTGTATTTTCAAATAAATAGTTTTAATACTGAATGGTTCTACATAGTTGAAAATTTTTATATAACTTTTCTCCATATCATACACAGTGTTGTTAACTTACCACAACTTACATACCTAATCCCTTCACTTTGGGAATCTATGTGTCGTCTCAACTTTTCAGGATTATAATTAATACGCAGCAGTGATGAAGTGACAATAAACTAGAAATACAAAGGACAAAAAATTGAAAAAATTTACTTAAAAATAGATGGAGTCCTACAAAGAAACCTCTCAACTTTAACTGCTGATATGTGAGAAATTAGTGGTTGGCAATGTTTTTTCTCCCAAATTATTTAAACTTCAACCTCTTAACCAATATGGGTTCCAATTATTCTCTATTGACCAATCTTATCCCACCCTTTAGACACACTGAGCTACTTTCAGCTCTTCTTAATGGCCATGTTCTGTCCCAGGGTTTTGTACATTTTCCCAGTCCTGCAAACTACCTTCCTCCTACATTTTGTATCCTAATACATTTTTGAGCTTCCAAGACACATTTTTTGTTTTGTCTGTGAAAGTTCCCAGGTCCCTCCAAAGGTCAGGTGACACATACCTCAGGGACCCTGTAATTATTCTGCCACACTGGAATTATCTTTTTACTTCTGCCAACCCCACCAGACCCAACTTTTTTTTGACAACACTTTGTTCTGAGAAAGAGGGCAGGGCCCATAGCAGATGCTCAGTAAATACCTAATGAGTAATGAAAAGATGAGGAATAGTGAAGGGATGAACAAATAAATTCCTCAACCTCTGGAATAAGAAGATGGGGGACTCTTTGTTCACCCCAGTGACTGGTTCCTGCCTGTTATGTGGTCAACAACACGGAGTGCTCCCTGGAGAGAACCAAGTACATTTCAGAGGTTCATCTTCCTATTGCTACACCACCTAGAAATTTAAGCACCTTCCAGAAAACTATACCCAGTCTGTGTCTCTGCAGAACCACTCTGGGAGGTACCAAAGTCCTCTATGGTAAATACTGCCTTGAAAAGATACAGCATGTCACTTCAGGGTGTTCAGGGTAAAGCTGACTTTTCCAGACAGATGTCCATAATACAATATTTAGGTAGCATGCTTGGACTATTTAATTTACCCGAAGAACTATGAAAGCTCTGGGGGCTTTAAAGTGAGGATTTCTTAGTCCGAATGCCTGGCACTACGTTTCCATCTTTCTCAGCACTGAGACTATTAAATCCTTGAACACTGGTTCTGAGCGTGCTTGGCTGACAAAGGCCTTATGCCTCAAGACACAGGAGGGATGCTGCCCCCGGTTTTTCTCACATCTCATTCCACAAGGTTCTTCCCACTGCAAACAGCAACACTGCTTTTTTTTTTCCCCTGACCTTTTTCAACTGTGTCGCTGAACTGCATTTAGAAGTATTAACAACGGTCATTACCTGACCTGTTTACTCAATGTTAAGTATTAACAAGGCCTGGGCTATCTCAGCTGTAGCCATCTTTCTCCAGGACAGCAGTGCCTATGTAAATGTCCCAATGCAAACACCAGCCTGGGCCTTCTCTAGCTGGGGGTGGGGAGACCTGGGAGCAATTGAAACGATAGCTGATACTGTAAAAGAGCAGATACTATAAAAGTGCAGTTTCCAGAAACACGTAAGATAAACACACCCTGAAATCTGATTAAAGGCCTAGTTTTTGTCTGTACATTTGGTCAGCCCTGGTATTTACTAGTGTAGGGTATAAAGTGCATACTTCTGGATTTGTTTATAATGCCTTTAAACAGTTTGATATCGAGTAAACAGTGTATAAATATTTTACAGAATGAAGAGGGAAGGAAAACCATTGGCATTGAGCTCTCTTCATTTAGGGTTGCGTGTTTGGTTTTTTTGTGTGTGAAACAGCTATGTCATAGTGGGTGGGATCGTTTCTGGGGAGATGGAGGAAAGCTGGCAATATTAACTTGTGCACAAAGAAGGGTGAAGTGTTTTATTAAAACTCCCAGCAGATACTGCTTGTTGGACACTGAAATTGCAAAACTTGCAAACAGGAGGGCCCAATACTGCATAGAGATCAAATACAAATAAAAAATTGACTTGGGAGGGGAATCTTTCACTAGAGTCAGCTTTTCAGTAAAAACTGGCCCTCTCATAAATTCACCTGGGTCAGGTGACAAGGCAGAACTTCATCCTCAGACAGTGGCAGGGAACGCGTGTGAAACAAATCGAAGACAAACACGAGCTTCCTCCACGATATCTGAGCTGCAGGAAACAAGGCTCAGGACACCTTTCCCTCTGTAAAGTGATCGCAGAGAGGGAACAATCTACACAGAAGGCTGCTTCTTTCTTGTGCCCCACAAAAAATAAAACCATGATGCTACTTGCACTCAGATTTGCAAACCTGTGTACTGTCTGGGAAGATGGACTTTGGAGTTATACTCGTCAGCTTTGAATCCACTGAACTACTTCACAGCTATGTGATCATCGACAAGTTACTTAGCTATTTTCTTTTTTTTGGTACCGAGGATCGAACTCGGGACCTTGCACTTTCAAGGGAGGTGGCAGAACCACTGAGCTAAATCCCCAGCCTACTTAGCTATTTTCAATCTTCTACTTTTCAGAAGTGAGCACAAATAATAGGAATTAACAAAGTACAGAAAAAAAGAATGATTAGCCGGAAATACTTAGCAACATAACCTTTACACAAGAACAAATGCCACCATTTATTAGGGCTCGCTGCGTGCCAAGGAGTTCAGATATGGTGTTCTCATCTTTATACATCCCTGAAAGGTCAGTGTTGTTATTTCCAGCTTGTAAAATGGGAAAACTGAGGTTCAAAGCTCAGAAATTAGGCCGAAGTAATTAGACCTACATCTCAAAGCTGAGAAGTGGTAAGACCATCTATCTACATTCCTTACCTCATTTTTTCCCCCATTTAAAAAATGACCCAAGAATTTCCCTTCCCTCTCTGATTCCTTTTTTCACAATCATACTTCAGGTTCCAACTGCATCGGGAGTCTCTCGTCTTTGTTTTTTCTTTTGGCAGGACTCTTGATTGAGCCCAGGGCCTTCTCACTGAGCTGCATTCCCACTCGTTTTAGAATTTATTTCGAGACAGGGTCTTGCTACTTTGCCAGCTTCCCAGGCTGGCCTTGATCCTCCTGCCTCCTCCTCAGAGTGCTGGCATGAAGGGCGTGTGCCTTCACCACACACAACTTGTCCTTTCCCTTCTTTAGCCAGTTTAACTTTTCTAAATCTGTCCTACCAACTTCTCTCCATCACTTCCAGGTGCCCCTCACTGCAATATTCTACCTAGTTTTGTTTGGCTTGAGCCAAATCCTGCAGCCCCTCTGGTCCCATTAGATCCACCACCAGCACCACTGCTGGAATGACAGCAAATACTTGCTCCGTCCTTTTTCATGTGTCACTTACCTTATGAGACAAACACCATAATATGCCTATTTTAGACATGTCGACACTAGGTCACCAAATGGTTAAGTAGACAATCAGGGTCACCTCCAAAGTAGCAGATGGAGTGCTAGCTGCCCTCAGCCCAGCTGTGAATTCTTGGTCTAGTCCTAGGCCTGCTGCCTTCACGGCCCTGGAGGGACCCAAAGTTAGTTCCTGATTCCAGCAAGTGAGTCTCAGCAGAAGAGAGGGGAGCAGCTGTTGAAACGTGAATAAATATTTTCTATGACATCTGAAATAAAAATTCCTTCCTCTGTATTGTAAATGTCTAGTTTGTTCATCACAAGGAAAAACAAAGTGGCTTTTTGGGGTAGGATAATGTAGGCACTTGTACTTTGGGGAACATAAGTTCTGAGTTCCCCTCAAAAAACTATTTCCACGTGGGATAAAGTTAAAGTGGGGGAGACAGGAAAAGGGAAGACCTCTCATTCCTTGTGGGTACAATTCTGCATGAGAATGCAACCCGGAAGAAACACCCCAACTTTCTAAGTGTGCTAAAAATAAACACAAGTGCTTCATTAGAGCTAATCTGGCAGCCAAAAGTGAATATTAATAACATAGAAGGTCAATAAGATGCCTAGCGAAGAACAATGGATTAACCTGGCTCTAGAAATAACAAAGCTTGTGTAGGCCAGAGAAGAGGCAATGATTTGGGGGGCACAGTCAGAAGAGAAATCCCTTTCAGCTTGGTAAGGTCCAAAGAATGGAGAAAGACAAAATATACCCATCTCCTTTTGGCTCTGCCAACTACACAAGCAGTTTAATCAGTTTTTACTTTACCTTCCCTGTCTACATCTGCCATTATTACCTCAATAGAGAAATATATAACCCTAGTTCAAATACAGGTCAAGATGGCTATAATAAACACCTATGAGCATATGCTATTATTTTCTCCCTCAGTCCTTGGATTGTATATTCAAGTAAAGGACAGGGCAGGGTAGGTTTTACCCAAAGCATATTCGATGAAAAAAAGGATTCTGTGGCCAAATAAATCTGAGAAATGCTGCAGGAGCATTCTTCTTTGAAGATGCTGAAGGCTCAGGGCAGCCTGCCAGGCAGGTCGCCTGTGGAACATACACAAGTCAGTGTTTCCAGGCCTCTTGACCATAGGTTCTTTTCTTCTTGGCTCCTATTAACATCTTTGTGCAGAATGATGCTAAGAACTCTGGACTAAGAGGAGAAAGCCAAGTTCTCATCTTCTTTGCTTGTGTGACTTAAAGAAGCCATAACCTCCCTGGACTTGAATTTCCAGAGGGAGCTGTACCATAGACTGGGTGGCTAGAGGCTCTGTCTAGCCTCGTGGTTCTTCTGTGTCCATGGCCACTGTCCACAGCACAGAAGCTGGGGTCTGGGGAACTCTCCACAGCTTGTGCCCTCCTGCTAGGACACCTCACAAGCTCTGGAGTCACCAGGAGCAGCAAAGACAATGGATCCTTCACAGCCCGCCACATTCAGCCCTTTATGTCCGCGTTGAGTGCTAATACCGCAAAGGCTGTTGGGGAACAGCGGAGGGAGGGAATTCTCAGAGAATTGCTAAAACAAGCTTATTTTTGTTCTTTGAAACATTTGCTGGCTTTCAGACATGGCTTTTTAAAGAGTTTCTTGTGCTTTTTCATTTAAATATGCAAGTTTAGTAAACATTATTCACCCAAAACAGAGAGATGAAGTAAACTGTCATAATGGCTTCTTTAGGCCTACATTCCTAGGCCACATTCTCAGATGGTTTCATTGGAAATGAATGTGTATCAACCTTAACAATAATCTCATATGTTCTATTATTATTCCAGCTTTATGGATTTGGAAACTGAGGCACAGAGCATATTAAGTGACGTGCCAAGGCCACACGCCATTAGTGAGTGGCAGAGTTGAGATTTGAATCACTATGCTATAAGGGCTCTTGCTTAATTTGTGAAACAACAAAACCATTAGTATAAAAAATATATAAGTGGTGGAGAGATGTAACTTGGAGACACATCAACTCCATGATGTAACTAAAGAAAAATGAATTTCTGACTTGCTGGTTCTACCTAAGTCAGATCAAAGGAGAAAGGCCTGGCATACCATGAAAGACACAGGCTAGACCCATGGCATGTATTCTGTGGGTGCAAGGCTATGAGAACAGCCAACCCAGGCTAGAAGCCTCCTTGCCAGATGCTCATAACATCTGAAAGAGTTAAGAAGCATGTGAAATAGTCCGAAAAAGTTCTTGTAGAAATTAAAATGTGCTGAACTGACTTTCTTCAACGTTGCTCTGATGCTTTCCTGAGACTTTCTGTGGCTATTTTTTCCAGATATTAAAAAATTGTTTGTTTCTTCTATGTTAATGGGGAGGGGTGGGTGGAGGAAACAAGACAGAGATTAAAAAGACCTAAGAGACATAACAAGCTACGTAATGTGTGAACTTTGCCTGGATTCTAAATGACAAAGCCAACCTGGAAAAGGCTTTTTTGGGGGTGGGGTTAATTAAGGAATTTTGATTATAGTTCTGCCATTAGATATTGCCAAGCAGTTATTATTAATTTTATTAGGTGTGGTAATAGCACTGTGGTTATATGAGAACTCACCACTTTTTAAAGAAATGCATCCTTTAGTCAATAAAGGTAAGTAACATGACGTCTGAGATTAGTTTTACTCCAAGGGAAAAGGAGTCCCAGCAATTGTGGCAAAATCCTCATTACCATTAAACCTGAGTGATGAAATATGAGGTGTCATTAGACAGTTCTGCTTTTACAAAATGTTCTGACAATTATCATGATAAAATATTTTGATGAAGAGTATGAAAAGATTTTCATGCTGACAAAAAGAAATGAGTGACATGTAAAGTAACCTGAAAATGCAGTCTTCAAGAAATGGCCAGATGCACACCTGGGTAGAGCTTAGCTCACTTCTCCTAAGGCCGAGGCCAGAAAAAGGAGAAGAGCACAGGGCGTGCTAATCTTGTTTCGGGAGTTTTACGGCTTGCTGTCAGCTCTAGATTTGCTGTCTCTGCTTTCAACTTCCTCCAGAAGTGTCCTCATCCAGTAGCCTCAACTTCTGCTTCAAAAATACTATTGAAATCAGTCTGCTACCCCTCACCTTATGTAGCTGGCATTTATAATGTCTCCCACTGACTAACTCTCAGTCCTTGGGAGTAATTAGTTTAATTACGGAGTATGACTGTGTGTGTTTGTACAAGCTCAGCTCCTTCTTATATCTTTGTCTTTTACTCACTAGGTTATTCCTTTATAAAACCAAGAGCCAAATTTCTATTTGGTATTCCAGGTGTATTAAATATCAGTCTATCTTCAGGACAACTAATATCCCTCAGTAATAGGGAAATTAGACTTTTTTTAAAAAGAAAATGACCACATAGCTAAAGCATTATCGTTTCCCAAAGTACCTTGACTAGGGGCTCATCAAAACACGTATCAAAATGCAAATAAAAACCTTTAGAAACAGGAATAAACACTGAACAAATTAGTAGGTCAGACTCAATGAATGTTGCATTTTCTAGCGTCCTCATTCACCCACACAGACAATCATTTTGTTTCTAAAAATACACTAGTTTTTTGCATTTAATCACACTCTATGGTAAATTTTGCATCCTAGGTTTTCATCTGACATTAAAATACTGTTCTAATTCCTCATAAACACCTATTAATGACCGCAGAACATTCTGTCAAGGGTAGGCAATAGTTTTCTTAGATTTCTCCCCTACTGTGGAATAGGAGGTTGTTACCATTTGTTTAATACTAGAAAATGAATGATCCTCTCATGAACTTCTCTATGTGCAATATCTTCTTCTATAATTACTTGTGTTTTCATAGTACTGGTCCTCCAATCGTTACTTAGCCAAATTATGAACAGTATCTAGGAATTTACCTTAACACAAGAAAAAATAACAATAAAAGAATCAGGTCCCATTGTGAAGTGAACCCAAGATTCTCCCTCTGTTATCTGACACACTGTGTGTGCTTGAAGAAAAAGTCACTGCCTCCTTGCCTCTTGGTAGCACACAGTGTTGTCCTTGATCTAACCTTAGTCACTTCCCCCGGAATGCTTCTTGCTCCAGTTGTTTTTCTTACAGTGTAACAACACCAATCTGCAGTCCTGGCTGTTCTATTTCGAATTCTGTCTCTCCTCTGCTCCCACAGCAGTTTGCCCGGGCATCTCATGCAGCACTTCCTTCATCCTCCCGCATGCTATAGTTAGCTGTCTATTTCATCTGTCTACTGAAACTTTTTTTTTCTTTTTTGCAGTGCTGGGATCGAACCCAAGGCTTCACCCATACTAGACAAGTGCATTACCACTGAGCTACACACCAATTCCTGCTAAGACTCTAACTCATCTTTTAATCCCCTCTAGTGCCTGGCATTGTGCTCTGCAGAGAGTATACACTGCTGGGGCATTAGTGGATTTTAATCAAATTATGAACACCATCCTGTTAAGCAGGGTAGTTTCTCTTACATTGTTCGTTGCCCCCACGGAGCGCTTAAAAACACCTCTGTACAATTAGCTGCCTCTACAAAATAAATGAATGTGCTATTTACAACCTTTCCCAGATAATTAATAAAGATGTTAAGCAAGACCATGCTGAACATAGATCCCCACCCTCCTTGAAACCCAACTCTTTATCATTACCTTTTCAGTCCCTCAGGCAATTTTCAATCAATTTGACACATTTGACTCAAATTGAATTTATTTTCTGAACTCGATTTCATGAGCCCTGCGATCTTTCATTAATGTCTGATGTATTTAGAAGTAATAATATATGTAGTGTTTTCTTTTTGTCTACTCTTTTCTGACTTTCAAAACAAAAAACATCAATTAAGTTTGTGTAATATGAAAAACTTTACAAACTATGCTGTTTGGCTCCAATACCCCATAGATGTTCATTCATTTATCCTCCCAAGTGTTCTATTAGGGTTAGCAATGAAGTTTTCTCGATCCAGTCATTTATTCCACAAATGCCTATAAAATACAAATGCCTATGAAATACAGGTATAAGCTTTCAACAGAGTTAGGCCTAATTATATTTAGCAATGAATTATCCAGAGGCTCTTGTTCTGTGAAACATAGAGGAGAGTGTTTGTCCCACTGGGATATTCTTACTACACACTAGCAATACTGGAACACAAACGGGGCAGGAAGAGGAAACAAAGTTCAGTGTGGCTTCATAGTGGCAGTTACAATCAACAGGTACCGATTCTGAAAAAGGTGGCTAAAATGAGATAACACATCTATGCTTTGATACCCTTGCCAACAGTGCTCTGGTAACTTAGAATTGGACATGAATCCTTTCCAGTGTCTGTCTGTCTGTTGCATTATTCCTCATGGTTTCTAAAGAAAAGCTCCCATAGTTTGATGGATTCATTACACTTCCATTAACCCTGGCTAACACATCATCTAAGACCTGGCCTATTTATTTGTTATCTTCTTTTTTTCCCTTTTAATGAAACAGGTCTTCATTACTGTGTAATTATCCTTATTTATCTTCTTAAAGGCCAGTTTTAAAAAGCAGTTCAGAAGCTCTGCCATTTTGCCATCAATAGCTCAGTCATTTGAGCATAATCATTAGGCTTATCTCCCTATTCATTTAATGCCAGCCTCCTTTATCTCTTCTGCGCCCTCCTTTCTCTTCTTTATTAGGTATGTATTATTACCCTTTGCACCGCTGATCATCATAAATACTTTTTGGCTGCAACTCTGGAACCTCTTTGATGATTCATGCTTTCCTGTGAGAGTCTGACAGACAGATTTCATTTACTCTTGAGTTTCTCTCTCTTCCCCTTCTATTTTTGCACCGTTGTCACTGTCACTTGGATATTGCCTCTGGTTTTTCCAATGCTGTTGGGCCTTGGTGGTGGAACTGCTGACCCTGAGCAAGCAGCTGCCCACCCCCACTAGGTGAGCAGCACTGCAGAGCCCCGGACGACCCAGTGAAACAGGCAGACACTGCTCAGTACCCGCTCCTGCCCCATGGGCAGAGGCCCCTTCTCAGCAGGATGAGGCGCTGCCCAGCACAGCACAGCAGCAGCGCAGATGTGCCTGGGGGTGGGAAGAGCACCTCAATTTGTGAGCTGCCCCCTCAGACCAGCCCAACTGGGATGGCCATGGTGCCACCTCTCACTTATGCCACTATGGCCGCAAACAAAGAGAAACTGCATTTTCTTTCTTTTCTGGGGGGGACACCTATGCTTATTTTTGTACTTAGAAACACTCCTTTTTTTTGTATCCTTCCTTATTTGTGCAGTAACTGAATTTCTGATTGTTAATTGTTATGCTGGATTACTCACCAAGGAATTTTCACCCCGTATTGCAGCAGAGAACTAAATCTTTTAAAAAAGGCAAATTTTTGAAAAAAATTTTTTGAAGGAGTCCAACTAGGAAGAAGTCATAATGAGAAAAAGGGCCTCTTGGGCCGGGGATTTAGCTCAGTGGTTCTGCTGCCTGCCTTGCAAGCGCAAGGACTCGAGTTCGATCTCCGGTACCAAAAAGAAAAGAAAAAAAAGAAAAAGGGCCTCTTATTGTACTGATAAGTACAATCCTATCTGTAAATATTACATCTATTACTTTGGTTACAAGTTTCTTTGAAAAAGATCAAAATAAGATACCCATAATTATTAGGTAAATGCCATTTTTATATCAGTTTATCAAATGTATACATGTTTCTTTCAAAACTGCATTAAGTAAAGGTGCCAACTTAAAATATTCTTTAATATTCATACCAAACAAAGCAATCTAAATTCTTCAGTCCCAAACCTATATTTTTTAAATTATTTTTTATTTTTTATTAGCAAATGTTCGCAGGACAGTTTTCATGCCCTTCCCCCTTTTTCTCCCCCCTCCATCTCTCAGTTCTCTATTTCCCACTGTCTACCTTTCATTTTGCTCTTTATCCCCTATTTTAAAAGTCATTTTGGATAGTTTATGGAGGGCTCTGCTTGGTTTGACAAAATAAGATGATGAAGGCAAAATACTCTCACACTGTTTTTACTTAGGAGGACTGAACATTCTGTGTGTGAGCTGGAAGAAACAAATAAGGGGAAGTAAAGATCGTTTTTTCCCACCACATCTTTCTCTTTGTCCATCCTGGTTTCTCCATGTCTCCTTTCCCCTGAAATTCCTTTCTTTTCCTTCAGTTCTGGCATAGATCCTGTCCATGGCTCGACCCATCCCTCTCCTCCCCTTTTAGAATAACTGCATTCTTCATTTTTAAATGTCGCACCAAATTACACATCAATAACTTCAAGGAATCTTCCTGAAGACAGGGGATTAAATTATTATTATTTGCAGGGCTGGTACTGGGGCTCAAACTTGGGACCTTGCGCTTGCAAGGCAGGGGACGGCACCACTAAGCTAAATCCCCGGTCCAGGATTAAATTATCTTAAAAGTGTAATCACTGGTTGATAGCTAAACTATAGTCCATATGGCATTGGACAACAGGTACTAGTTTAGGGCAGGGGGTTGTCCTAAACTACCACTTGCCAGGGAAAGCTATCTCCTCGAGATGAAGAAAAATGCTACAGGAAGATACTTTAGCTGGACAAAGGAAAATAAGCGTCAGACTCTGAATAGACATCTTAAGGCATGTCATCCTCAGTCCCTCCACCTCTTCCCATCCTTTCCTATTCTCCCCAAGTGTTGACTCCTGCAAACTGCAGATTCCTTTACTTCCTCTCAGCCTCTCTGCTTTCAACTCCCGGGCCTTTTACCACGCCCACCTCTTCCGGCTCTCTACCCTCAGCCCGGCCTTCAGCTCGCTGAGATCCAAATGTGTGCTTCGGCTTCCGGCTGCTGCCAGCTAAGCGCTGGAGAGCGAGGGAGTTGAGGGGCTGTAGGGTTACCCCCTGCCACTGGGCAAGCCTCCTAACAGAGGAGACATTTAAACCCCAGGGACAGCACAAATCATCATCATCATTACCTCTCTAGGCACTGTGGCGTTAGGTAGGGATTGAGGTTCCCACGCTGGATAATGAGAAATTCAGGAATTAGACAGGTTAGGTAAGGCAGCATCCGCATATAATACCATCTGGAAATGCAGGCTCCACGGGCAGTGACAGCTGAGATGGAAACCTGGTCACCAAATGGCTGTGGACTGTTCTGATACTGTGGCTTTGCACCAAGTTACCGGAGTTCAAAGCTCTGTCCTTCAAAATAGCCACTGGTGAAGGCTCCGAGAAAAAAAATTAAGGGCCATTTAAAACAAATTCAAGCACAAATAGATTTACAACAAAAAACCCTTCTCCATTACTCTTCCAATGGTTACTCATCCTATGATTTAAATATTTATTCTTCAAACACAGCCAGTGTGTGTCCATATGAAATCGTCAGAAGATGCCAAACCTTTGGTTCTCCTCCGAGGGTCAAAGCTGAGATTTTGTGTGTATAATATTATTAAAGAAAGAATAAATATTTAAAATGGAGTAAGTAAGCTTTTCTTATGGACTACTGCAAAGAACAGAAAGTTTCACACTGCTTCAAACTCTAAGGAAGTGTGTGACTGTGTGAGAGGAGACTGTGACAACAAGCCCTATGAGCCTGACACAATTCTTTCTGTGAAATTTTGCTATATTAAATTTTGATTCAAATAATCTATCAGCAAAGGCTTCACAACATTGGTTATACAAAGATCTTCAATGAGTGACATTTGTTGAAGTGGGACTGCCCTTAAATTTTATAATAACCTTATAGTGGCATGGAAAGTTCCATCCACAAATTTTAAACTTTCATAGGGTTAGTTGTCTTGACATTTTGGAAAGGACAAGATTACCTTAATCAGAAACTTCCTTCTACTATTTCTGCCTAACAAGGAGCAGCAGCAAAAGTTATTTCACAAAGCTGTTCCTTATTCTCAACTGAGTATGATATCTCTGTCTTCTGAATACAATAGAATTTGTCTCTGGCTCTATTTCTATCCTTATCGCCTCCCTTGCTCTCAATTCTCACTTAAGCAACCCGTACCAACCACTGGGACTAACTGCAGGCTCTGTCTGTTCTGGCTGACTGGGCAAGTGTCTTGAACGGCAAGCACTAAATAATAAAAACTGTCCCAAGAAAATGTGAGACTCTGAATCCTACCTGTAAGCTCAGCCTCAAATTTGCCGCAGTCTTTAGGCATGTTCCACCCCCCCCCACATAGATATAGATAGATCATTCTACAATCACAGAATTGGAAATAGTTTTAGATATAATTGAGTTCAATCTACTCACTTTCAAAGACAAGGCAAGGAAAGTTTGAAGAGGTTAAGTGCCCTTTTATCACAGTGATGAAATTCAGACAAAATTGGAAGTGGCTGTTCTGGTCTATTTTGGTAGCAGCTGACCTGTCTTAGAATTTGTTGAACCTCTAGCATTGATTGGAGACTGATTTTAACCAGAATGAAAACTTCAGGCTTGAAATTATTCTGTTTCTGAGGAAACTGAAGTTGCTGATTAGTTATAGTAAACCAGATATTGAAAATCATTTCACTTCCATTTGATTCCTCACCAGACCTAAGCAGGCTCAAAGATCTTTGACTATCAAAGCTAAGTTATATGTTTTACTATTTTAAAAAACTAAGTTACGTGAAAATGATTCCTAGTACACATTACATAAACGTAGGAGTCCTGGACTCAAATACCCTCGGCTGGTACAAGCAGGTAAATTGCTACACTCTTACTGGAGGGGTTTTGGCAGTATGTTATAGACAGCTAACCTTTCAACCCAAAAGAATAGCTGGTGCCACTTCTAAAAATTTATTCTAAGGAAAACTTAGATCTTAGATCAATATTTATCCTTTTGCCTTTTCCATTTGCTGATAAATTCCACACAATGAATTTGTCATTTCTGCCATTGAAAAAACTATTTTTATTGTTTGTAAGGAAAGAGAATATGAACTGGCTGCTTGCTCTTCCAAGGCCCTCTAGGGTCTCGTGTACTGGTTGATTTTTTTGTTGTTGTCAAAAGGTTATAGAAAGGGAAAGATTATGTTTTCTGGTAAAAGTTACTGGCTGCTGTGAACAGGTTTTCAGAGCATTAGTTGATGTCTGGATTTTTCCAAAAGCTGTAGAATAAGGCTCCAGCTGAACTTCCTCTTCCCATATAGCAGTCACATAATCAGCAGACCTAGAAATCCTCACTGAACACATCTGATGAACAGCACTGCACTAGGAGCTGCATGGAAACAAATGGTAAGGGCATTCACTTGTTTATAACTATGTGTTGTAGCAGTGACTTATGCACATGAATAAATGGTCATGAGTGAAGGCTGTCATTCATTTCCAAATATAAAATGTGGGAATCTAAAGAAGGGAGGGGCTCATGCAGCTGAGCCCAATCAGGAAGAGCTTTGCAAAGGAAGGATTCAACCTTTGGCAAAGAGACAAGAGCATGAAGAGGCAGAGCAGGGAAAGGAACTGGGTACTGGAGCACAGGGTCAGAGGAAAGGCTTGCAGGCCAGCCTGAAGAGCACCTCAGCTTTAATGCTGCCAGCCATCAGCCACCAAACACTGGCTGGGATCTCCCTGTGCCAGATGCTGCTACCCAAGGGAGCAGGTGTAGCAGGTGGGTAAGAGCACTGAGCTCTGGAATCAGAGTCCTTGGATTCAAACCAACTGTGACGCTCAACAGCTGTCTGATCTTGGACAAGCCAAGCTCTCTAGGTCTGTTTCCACATGTGTACAGTGAGGATAACAACAGGACCTAGCTCACAGGGCTTTCAGAAGAAGATGGAGTAATTTATGAGCAAGGACTGAGTAAATGTTCAAAGGCTGGCAAGGTACCAAGGCGTAACATAAGATGATTCCTGCCCTTATTGTGCAATGACGTAAGACTTTTCAAAAATTTTTTTCAATTTGTATTTTTCCAATCTTATAAGATATATGAAACAATGTGCCTGCCTTTGGAAATACATAACCTGAATATACATGAATTGTTTTTTTTTTTTAAATTTTGTTTGTTTTTTTGTGTGTGTGCCAGGGATTGAACTTGGGACCTTGTACTTGCGAGGCTACATGAATTGGGGTTTTTTTGTTGTTTGTTTGGGTTTTTTTGGTACTGGGGATTGAACTCAGGTCCTTGAGCTTACTGAGGCAGGCGGCAGAACCACTGAGCTAAATCCCTGCCCGTGAATTGGTTTTTGATGACTATCTTGCAATGAGTCGCAGAGTCATTTACCACTCTTCTCACAGTAACAACAACGACTCTCACTACTGCAGCAACAATAGAGTTACACGGCTCCCAAGTGTTTACAGAAGGCTTCTATATAGAACCCACAGGAATTTGTGAGGGAAGCCAGCCAAATATCAGGACAGAGGCAAGCCTAGGACCCAGGGTTTCTGTGTTCTTGCCAGGACTCCTAACAGCTTCCCAGGGGTCTTCACAGAAGGGATGAATTGCTACAAGCTGGTTGCTAAACTCAACCTGGAATCCTGCTCCTTATAAAATGAACATCTTGTGGGAAGCAGTTTAGCTGTACTTTGACATTAACTGAAACAGAGCCGATTACTGACAAGCTTGAAATCTTAATAGTTTATTGTCTAATGTTAGTGCCCAAATTCACAAATCTGTAAACTCAGCTATTCAGTAACTGAATGTATTTTTGTTCTGCTTTGGATTTGAAGAGGAGGCAATAAAGAAGTCATTGCTATCTCTTGATTGTGTTTTGACTTCCTGCTTGCCCACTTCCAGTAAATTCCAGTTAATGATACATTAACTAAAATAAAATAGCATATTGTTGGGGCTTATATACGAGCAGAAGCAGGCAGACTAGCATCTGCAAACCCCACTGGAAAACAGGTACCTAAACCAGGTCAAAAAGTGTTCAAGGCCAAGGAGATAGCTGTGCAGAACCTGGCTGGCAGGCTCAAGGCCTTGAGTTGGATTCCTGGTACCAAAAAAAAGGGTTGTTCATGGCCAGGGATTTAGTTCAGTGGTGCCACCGCCTGCCTTGCAAGCGCAAAGTCCTGAGTTTGATCCTCAGTTCAAAAAAAAAGTGTTGTTCAGATGTTCAACAATATCAGCCAAGGGAGTTAAGGTTAAACTCTCAAAGATGGAATATTCATAGTCAAATATATGACATCAATATAGTCCTTTTCAAACCTGTTTGAACTCAGAATCTAGGTTGTCCTCGTTTTACCCAATAATATAATTATAAGAATCATCATTGTTATGGTTTATATCTAGATCCCCCCCCCCCAACACCTCATGCACTCACAGGTGGGGCTTTTTGGAGGTGGCTGGATCTAGGGTGTGTGATAACAAAATTAACCCACTGTTTGTTTTACCATAGTTCTGGATATGGTTAATGGGAAGGCCCACCCAGGTGAGGATGGCGCCAACCAATAGACTTATAACCCTGAATGGAATAAAAGGGAAGGGGAGGTTTGCTGCTTCCTGCTACCTGCCTGCCATGCTATTGACTGTTTCTCTTCTGCCATGCCCCTGCTGTGATGCCACCTTGCCTTGGTGCCAGTTGACTATGGACTAAAACCTCTACACACCGTGAGCCAAAATAAACTTCAACTTGTGAGTGTCAAGTATTTTGTCCTAGTGATGAGAAAAGTAATTAAGAGAACCACTTAATAAAATATAGCTTTAAAGAGACACACTATGTCTTTATTCCTCTAGGGAATATAAAGGATTTCCATTAAAACACTAATAGCATTCAAAGTTTAATATGAAATTGCTCCATTTGGGGTGGAGGGATAAAGCTTTAGTTAAATTTTTTTATTTATTGATGTTTTTGGAAACAGGGTGTCACTATATATAGTCCAGGCTGGGCTTAAACTCATAATCCTCTTGCCTTGGCCTCTTGAGTGTTGGGATTACAAACATGTGCCAACACACCTGGCAAGTTTCTTTTCGGAATCCACTTCTGTGGGTAACTGGGCTTACCTGTGATCAAAGTTTTCATTAATGGGCAAGTGTAGGGGCCAGAGATTTAGCTCTGGTTCCAGCGCCTGCCTCGCAAGCGCAAGGTCCCGAGTTCGATCCCCGGTACCAAAAAAAAAAGGGCAAGTGTACATGTGTTTTGACTTTTTCTACCCCCTCTTCCTTCCTTTATTTTTTCTGGTTCTGGAGATTGAACCCAGAGCCTTCACACTGAGCTACACCCCCAGCTCTTTTTATTGTCCATTTTGAGACAAGGTCTTGCTAAGTCACTAAGTTGCCCAGGCTGGCCTCAAAACTTGTGATCCTCCTGCCTGGGCCTCCCAGAATGCTGAGATTACAAGCATACACCACTGTGTTTAGCTACACATGTACTTTTCTAACGCATTTGAGGCCCCTCCTGACACATTGTGTGCTAATATGAGGCAGGGGGTCTGGCAGTTCTCTGGGAGGCAACTGCTTCAGGGGATGCAGCAGTTGGGGAGAGGAACAGAGAGAGACCTTGGTCACCCAGCACGCTGGAAGAAGGAACATGGTGTTTACAGGCTGCCTCTTGGTTGTCAGGGAGTACCACAGGGAAGATGAAAGAGTCAGAGGGAGAGAAAACCTGCCACTCTTAGCACTCCATGTCACTGCTGTGCCACACAATGACCCTTTCAAGTGACCCCCTCTGATGGCCTGGTGGAGACTGGATGATGTGACAGCAACTCCATACAGAGCCCAGGGTGGACTCTGCTGGAGCAAGGGAACAGGGAGGCCAAGAAGGGACAACTTCCTGTTTTCTACCTCTCCTACACCCAGGGGCTCTCACTCTCCTGTCCCCACTCCAAGTGACATGTCCTTTCTTCTTCCTTTTCTCTATTCAAAGTCAAAGTTTTCTTGGACTGTAGGAATAATTATGCTTTCTCCCAAAACTTGGTCTTCCAGGGCTGATTTCTAGCATCAAACTCTTGGTGTGTATTTTAGAGAACCCCTTAAAGTGACAATGGCTGAAGACACCATTCCCATGGTGTGCCTGCAGCTACAGCCGCTCCCCTGTGCTCCTCCATCTCACTTTTTTAGTGTGGAGTGAAGCTGGCTTCAACACAGACATTGCCACAAGTGCCAAGGATTCCAGCTGACATCACACTGGCCCTGCTCAGGGCCAACCGAAGCAGAAGACAGTGCTATAATTTAGAGGTATCTTAGTCCACTGCTCACTGTGGAATGCAATTCACCAGATTCCCAGGAAGTAAGGCCTGGAGAACCTGAGTTTTCATTTCCTCAAAACTAGGGCCCGGGATTTAGCTCAGTGGCGCCTCACCTGCCTAGCAATCGTAAGGTCCTGAATTCAATTTCTGATACCAAAAAAACCCCCCTAAATCAAACAACAAACCTCAAAGCTCAAGGCTGTTTATAAGGAAGCATTACAAATGACTCCTGGCCCTCTGTGTTAAAAAAAAAAAGACTAAGATATGCAAGAAGTTCCCTGAGATAGGTTTTAAGGTGAATTCCGAACACATTATTTTCTTTCTACTCTACTACTTGAGTTTGCACTTTAAACAGAGATTTCAAGAAATTAATGCATTAGTTACAAAGAAATGTACTCAATTTAAATGACTAACCAAGTGACCTGAATATTATTTCCTTTAAACAGCCTGAGCAACAAGAAAAGAAAATGAACACAAAAAGGAATCTGAGCAACACTCTGTCTACTGGATTCCACCTAAGTGGAGCATGTCTCCCGGTGATGCGACTCTTGGGAGGGAGGCCTGCAGCTTCACCTGGAATAATCAGATGCACATTTTCACCCAGCGCAAAGCTAACTCATGCTGCTCGCACAGCTAACTAGTTATCCTGGCTACCCACATCTGAGTCATAACCAGAAGCACACTCTCCTTCAATAAGACAAGGCCCAGTGAGCGCAAGGGTGACCAAAGGTCCAAATATTTCAAGGCATGTCACAGTGTACTTTGCAGAAAATCATTTCGCTTAACAAACTCGCAGCAGGCACCCCGATGAGACAATCTATAAGGGCCTTTTGTCTCAGGCTGCGCCGCTCTTCGGTGCGGGGCTCTCTTTGCGGTGGTAATTGGTTTGGCTGTCCATTCCACCCATCAGGTGATAGAAAACTATCAATCAGCCTAAATGCAATGTGAGAGAAGTCTCTTTAGCCAATTAGTCAGTAATGAGAACATTAGCCAGGATCTCTTCTGCAGAGGGCACCTTAGCCATTCCACGAGAGTGAGGAGATGACAGTCCCAGTGTGATTAATAAAGATCACAGGACACTTTAGACATTTTACTTGGGTGAAGAAAAGAATCAGAGAGAAATGCACTTGGAAGAGCTAAGTGTTTCCGGTACCAAGTGCTCTATGCAAAAACATTCCTGAAACATACAACAGCTTCTGAGTTGGGGGGGCCTGGAGGATCATTCGGTCCCACACCTCTCTCACAGGTAAGGCAGGGAGCGAAATAACTTGTCCAAGGTCACCCAGGTGATGGCCACACTACACCTCTTGGGGCTCCAGATAAAAATATTGGACGTGTTGAAAACAAATAATAAAAGGACAGCAAATCAATGCGGAGAGACTCCTGTGTGGTTTCTGATAGTTTTATATTACCTTTTGTCTCCAATGGGGACAAGGAATTTGCATTCACTGCCCCGATTTCCCAGCCCTGCACCATGACTGTGTGCCTTGAGGAAAAGCTGAATACTAGTAGGAGTTTTAGAGCAATGGCCCCCAAGTCAGGCTGCATGGGTCCACCCACAAGGCCAGCTCCATCGCTAACCAGATGTGCGATCTGGGGCAAGTACTGAACAAAAGTACCTCAGTTTCCCCGTGTGTAAAATAGGGACAGTAATAGCACCTGCCTCCCAGGGCTGTCGTGAGGGTTAAGAGTTAGAGTGCTCTACAAAGCTCAAAGAACAGAGCCTGGCACACACCAGCTCAGCTACCATCGCTTAGCTGCAATGGCAGAAGCATGTGCAGGAATAACACTGAGGAAATTCAAGACCAGTAAAACAAAGGGTTGGAACCTTTTTGGGATGAGAAGAGAGAGAATGACAGTAAAAAGAGCAAAATCCCTGAGGAGAGCAGAGGCAGGCCTGGTATGGTTATCCGTGGGTTACTAAGGTGTGCGTGACAGCACCATCACGTCCCTCCCAGTTGCTCACATGCTCCCCAGTAGTCACTGCGAATATTCAGGTGGGAATCCATGTGCCCTCTCACTACTGTGCACACCAGCCGAGAGGCCACGTGCCAGGTGACCTGCACACGGCAATCTGTACCTTTGCGCACACAAGTAGTCTGATCTCCATCCTCCCAGTCCCCGGGCCCCTGGACGAAAAGGGGCTTCCAGCACCTATTCTTCTGATGGACTCCCACAGCCCTGTAGGCACTGCATTGTCACTGCTTGCTTCATTCCATCTCTGCATTTCCTGTTCTGCTTCAGTGCTCCCATAGTGCAGGGCCAGGCGGGCATTTGACAAAAGGGCCACCTCTGCAGACTCTCTGATAGTGACACCCACCAAACAGAAGAGCCACCCTGATATGAGTGCTACCGCACGGCTGTCAAATGCCTCTGATGTTTCTTTTGCACACCGTCTTATTGTTCCCTTCAGGTGGGTCCTGCTATGTTGCTCCAGCTGGCCCTGAACTTCTGAGCTCAAGCCCATCAAGCATGAGGACCACAGGCACACACCACTGGACTCATGTTTTTTAACTTTTTAAGAGCAAATACACCCTATACTATTAACACTGCCAACCTGTCCTCATACACCAACCTCTTAAGCGTGCATGTGTGCGCGCGCACGCACACACACACACACACACACGCATACACATGCACCCACACATAAAGTTCAAGTCCTTTGCCACTGCCTGAAAAGATGACAAATAACAAACAGAATTAAATGAGCAAAGGAGAAGGGAGCATAGAGACCTGGATGAAGTCAAAGACAGAAGGTCTGGTGTAGAAAAGGCCCGGGGACAAGGAGGGGTGCTCCGACTCCTGAGTCCCCCCGGATATACCATGTACATCTGAGCTCATGCGGAGGAGAGGGCCTCAGGGAAGGGAGGCATCTCCTAAGATTCCTGAAGATGGGAACACGTTTACATTTATATTTCTACCTCACTTTCAATTCTAAAAGGCCCTGGATGGAGACAAGGGACAACAAAGAAATGTATCTTGAATTTAGGAGATAAGGCTCAAAACCTGCCTGTTCCAGAGAAGAGGTAAATCTCACATCTCGTTTTCAAAGCACTATGTAGCTCTCACACACAGACCTCATCTCCAGGTAGAGGATGAGGGTCCCTCCCTCCTGAGCACCCACGGGTGATTCGACTCTCCTTCCACGCAAGGTAGTGTGGTTGACGTCCCCTGAGGTGTCCAGTCCAGTCCTCCTCCTCTAACCCAATGTGCCACATGGGGTCTAATGTTATGTTCTACGGAAATTGGAAACTTCAACACAGGCTCCCTCAAAACTGCAACACTACACCATATAGAGCATTTAATGAGAGGACATCACAATTTTGTGAAAATGCTAAGTTGCACACAGAATAATTGCCATATTTATGTCTTCCATACTGACCTTAACTTGCCACAGTAGGAGAATCAGTGGCAGGAATGAACTCTGTGTGGATTTAACTAGGATTCAAATATATATATTATGCATAATCACAGCCTTCTTCCACTATTATATAAACATAAAATATTGCCCTCCTTCTATTCTTGAGATGTTATGACAATCTGAGCTCATACAGTTAATTCAACTTGAGTCCCTGGGAGAAGAGAACTACAATTCCTATTTAGCAAGTGTCTGATCCATTCTGCTTGTCTCTGAAATGCAGTCTAGGAAACTTTTATGGAGGACACCAAGGGATCAGTGTTGTATGATGCACTGCAAATATTTCTTAAGCTTACACTCCTGACATTTAAAATAAAACTTAACTTTCTTTTGTACAGACAGGAGTGCTTTAATGTCCAGTTCTATAGAAATGCATATGTAGCTATCCCAACTTTGGAGAGTATATTTTGCTACATTTTAAGTGAGTTTCAAAGCAACAAGGGTGAATGCAAGTGGTTACATAACACCATCAGGTATACACACATGTTCCTGTGCTATCAACAGGAGGGCTCAGGTAAGAAGATAAAGAGGACCAGAAAGAAAGAGAATCGAGAAATGGAAGAGAAGGGAAGAGAGGGCAAGGCCTGAGGATCAACTGTTCAAAACTGAAGAGGTGGAAAATCCAGGCCCCTACCCTCTAACAGTGAGAAGAATGATCTCACCTGCAGCGCAGTCTATGACAGGGAGAGTATTTATTGTTTAAGAAAATGGTCGAAGCCAGGCATGGAGGTGCACACCTGTAAACCGAGCACTTGGGAGTCTGAGGCAGGAGAATCATTGTGAATTTGAGGCCAGCCTGGGGTACATAGTGAGTTCGAGGCCAGTCTGGAATAACATCGTGAGATCCTGTCTCAACAAACAAAAACAAAAAATAAAAACAAAGAAAATGGTCCAGACAGTGATAAATACAAAGGGAACCCATTCCTTTAAAGAAAAAGTTACTGTTCCATCATCCAGAGAGCGTGACTATTTCATGAGAGACCTTTAACTAGGAGAGGGCTCAGTAAAATCAATTGTGTAGATCTCTTATTTAGGAGATAAATAAACACCTGGGTGCAGCGCACTCACCTATAACCCCAGCTATTTAGGAAGCTAAAGTAAAAGACTGCTTGAGCCCAGGAGTTCAATACTAACTTGGGCAATATAACGACAGAGAAAAAGAAGGCAGGAAGGCACAGAGAGATGGGAATAAAATGGCTTTCACTGAGGTCTTACTAAATGCAAGGCACTCTTCAAAGCATATATTAACTCACTTAATCCTCCCTCAAGTCCTCTGAAATGGGAAATACCATTCATATTTTACCAATAGGAAATCAGTAACATGCCCAAATCTCAGCATTTTCACATCTAGGAAATGACAGAGGTGGGGCTCAAACCTGGCTGTCGGGCTCCAGCCTGGCACTGTTCACCATTTCATGAGTTGAGAGAGTGGATGGATGAATGAATGATGAATGATGAATGAACAAATGCAAAAGCTATGATGGCTATTTCTAACTTGTGGCCTTCGGGGCCACTTGCAGGGCTTGTCAACAGTACAAAGAATAAGGTTTATAGTAACAAACCATGGCTGGACAAACCATGCCTCTCACACAGCCCTCTGTACCACACTCTCCTCTGAGCATGTGCGAAGTGAAAAGCGAAGCTGCTGTCTGCCTTGTCTGACCCAGTCACACAGGGCCAGGCTGTGGGGATCTGGCGACAGGATGAAGATGTGTAAGGGACTGCAGAGCTTCCTGTGGGCCCCCCGGTGCTTCCTGCTGGAGGAGAGCCATCTGCCCCAGTGCCCTGGCGGCATTCCAACCTGGGCACAGACTTCACATGAAGTCTGAAGTTTCAGTTAGCAGCAGGGTCTCCACTTCCTGTTCTAAGCTGTTGGGTAAGTCCCGAGGCCTCTAGATTTGAGGACAACAATGAACAGAATGGCTTGGTGAACATGCGGTCCAAGCAGGAACAGAGACCCAGATCTAATACAGCAGGTCTACCTATGGAGAGAAAGAGCCAGTTCCGGATGCACCATACCCCCGAGAACCTACGAGAATGAACAGGACATGGGTATTTTACAATGGAATCTCTCTCTTCCCCTCTGCTTCTCGCCTCTCTTCTCTCCTTATTTCCCAGGTCCTCCTTTCTGACTGCAGAACAGCAGACATCCGGCTCTGTTAAATCTAAATTTATTTACCTAAGGCTCTGTCCAACTTTTATATTCCAGACCCAATTTCCTTTTCTCTCCCAGTTTCGATTTTGTTTTCCTCTGTTTGAGGAATGTGCTATTTCAAAAGCCCTGATTTTTATTTTATAGGAATGCTGAGGACAAGGCCCCAGAAAAGCAATGCTGCAGCATTTTCAAATCAGTCATCTTGGGCATTTGTGACCTTACAAAAATTTCTGGTGGTTTCTGACATCCAACTTCCTCCCTGCCTCAAAATAACTCTCTCTCTCTCTCTCTCTCTCTCTCT
>NW_004624777.1:20245049-20318399 GCF_000247695.1 Heterocephalus glaber
TTCTTTCTTTCTTTCTTTCTTTCTTTCTTTCTTTCTTTCTTTCTTTCTTTCTTTCTTTCTTTCTTTCTTTCTTTCTTCTTCCTTCCTTCCTTTCTTTCTCTCTCTCTTTCTTTCCCTTCCTTCCTTCCTTCCTCTTTCTTCCTTCCTTCCTCTTTCTCTCTCTCTCTCTCTCTCTCTCTCTCTCTCTCTCTCTCCCTCTCCCTCCCTCCTTCTCTTCCTCCCTCTACATTCCGCTGCATATTTTCAAACAAATTACCTGAGCTGGTAAAAAAAAAAAAATTTTAATGAGAAAAGTAAAACAGCCAACCTCCACTATAAAATGTTTGTTTTAAAACTGCAGCATTGGACCTGGAAGAGCTTATGTAAGTATGCACAGGGTATTTTAATCATATCAAGTGTGCCCACCTAGATTTAGCTCTTGGGAAAATTCTAACAAAGACAACACTCTCAATCAGTTTAAAATAATCTACTGTGACAGGAAAGTACCTTGAACATTGGTGAAGACTCATACATAGAACCAATTTCCCCTCTAGAAAAAGCCAGTGAATATAAATTCATTAGGGTAGTTAATTTCTCCATGTAAATAGAACTGACATCACTGATAATGCTAGGAAAAATAAGCAGCCTCTTTAATGAGAGAGATTGTAAAACCTAAAGCAAAGAGAGTTGAGTTCTAATTGTGTTCCTTATAAAAAGGGAATAATAATAATACATGTTCCTTTTTCACGGAGATCTTTTAAGAACAAATAAGCACTGGTTAAAAATACTTCTAGTTCTCCCCAGTAAGGGACTACCTAATCCCAAGAGAGTTCTAAATGAAAGAAAAAGAAATAGATTGGTGTGTTCTCAGCATTTTCAATGAGGGCTATGGACCCAAAATGTTTTAAAAGCAGAAAATTGGTAACACTGGAGATATTGTCAAAATACATTTCCTCCAGTTAAGAAAAGGAGAGAGGGAGGGCTAGAAGGGTGGAGTGGAAAGGAATTGTCATCAAAGCATTGTTAATATGAACTGAATTATATTACAATGGCGATGCCTCAACATGGAGAATGAAAATTGTTCTGTATTATTGTGGATTGACAATATGACAATCGTTCATTGAGAGCGGATGACAGCTGTAGCATTAGAGCTCAGTGCACAACGCAAGATGAATGAGTGTTACAAGTTCGTTCAGAATGGGCCCCTATTTCACAAGAGTCCATCTCATCCTCAAATAAATACATGCCAGCTTTTCACTATCCCAGCAAATTTAGCATCTCTTTACAAACCAAAGTGCTACCAGTGGCCTCAAAGTGCCAGTGTCATGTCCCTGCTTAGTGGATCTGCAGCAGCTGTGAAATGTCAAGTCAAAATGCCATGGAAGATCTATACAGCACCTCTGCAGAAGAAAGGGGAAGAAATGGTAAACCAGCTATGCTCGGACGCATGTGCACTGATGTCAGACTGTCTCCCTAGCCATGGAGCACTGCTTCTGAATTTCTATGTTGGCACCGGGCTCACTCCCATAGACTCAGGAGAGTGATTTGCCTGCCTCTTATACCAAATTACTTACCTAAAAGAAGTAACACCATGTATGCTATTTGAAACTATCACACTTCAGAGTCCGGAGATAATTTACTTGTGTATCTCCATATTGGAACAAAATCCAGTCTTGCTTACCCATCCCACATCCCCCCAAAAGCAAGGGAAATAACACGAAACCACTCAAAATATTATCACTGAGAGAGAGAAAGAGGTGAGCCTTGTTCACATTCCCATATTAGTATTTTCATTTCCAGCTTTAATGCATTTTTTAAAATTCTTAAATTAAAATTTATTTTTAACTGATACATAAAACACAGAAATTGTACGTACTGAGAAGGTGCCATATGATGTTCTGGTATATGTATATATTGTGTATTCTGGTTAAACACATTTATTTCCCCTAATACTTATCACTTCTTCAGAGGGAAAACATGCAAAATCTTTTCTTCTAGTTTTATGAAATATACAGTGTACAGGGCCAGGGATGTAGCTCAGTGCAGCTGTGCCTTTCTGGCAAGTGGAAGGTCCTGAGTTCAATCCCTGGGACCAAAAAAATAAAAAAGGAAAGAAAGGAAGGAAGGAAGGAAGGGAGAGAGGGAGGGAGGGAGGAAGGGAGGAAGGGAGGGAGGGAGGGAGGAAAGGAGGGAGGAAAGAAGGGAGGGAGGAAGGGAGGAAGGAAGGGAGGAAGGAAAGAAGGGAGGGGGGAGGAAGGAAGGGAGGGAGGGAGGAAGGAAGGGAGGAAGAAGAGAGAGAGAAACAACAATGTACAGCTGCTACCTGTAGCTACCCGACTGTGCAACAGCATGGTAACTGCTTGCTCCAATCTAACTGCAACTTGGTGCCCAATGATCAATCTTTCCCCAGCCCTCCTTCCCCCTACTTACTTCAGCCTCTGGAAACCACCATTCTACCTTTGACCTCAATGCTTTTTTTTTTTGGTAGCCGGGATCGAACTCAGAACCTTGTGCTTTTGAGGCAGGCATGGTGCCGCTGAGCTAAATCCCCAGCCCTCAATGCTTTTTTTAAAAAGCAGAACCTTGGCCGGGGATTTAGCTCAGTGGTTCTGCTGCCTGCCTCACAAGCACAAGGACCCAAGTTCGATCCCTGGTACCAAAAAACCCCCAAAAACTAAAAAGCAGAACCTGCTATATGTTCTGTTCTAGTGCCTGCTTTTTCAAACAGCCATTAATATAATGTAAACATTTTTCAATCTCATTAAGTATTCTAAAATCTAATTTAATGGCTAGACACATTCCATATTCTCTATGTAACCTACACAATCCCCTATTGTTGGGCATGTAAGTGGCTTCCAGCTTTTCCCTGAGAAAATAAGGCAGCTACTGTGTAATATTGGCTCACTCTCTAATTTCTTAAAACAAATTCGTAAGACCTGCACTGATTTTCTGTGATCCAGAGTATGACAAATCAAAGTGAACTTGGGGCAGCCCTTGGGTAGGTACCTAGAACAGAAGCAAATCATTACAAGAGTCCCCCAAGTATTGGTGAGAGCAGCTGAAGAGGAATAATGATAAACAAGTTCCCCATCTTGCTCTTAGAGAAAACACAACCACTTACCCCTTCAGTGTTGCGGACCAGTGTTCTAGACTTCGCCAACACTATCTGCCCTGGGGGATGGGGGTGGAGTGAGGGAAGGAACGCTACAGCCAAAAGGAGAGGGATTATGAGAATAATTTCCATGCTTCCAAACCTGATATGACATATAAGCTTCCTCTGAAACTTTGCGGGAATAACATAGCAGAGGAGTTATTGATGCTATCGCCTAAATAGTCTTAGCTATCGTTCAGGTGGATGGCAGGTAAAAGTGTATTTCCTGGCCTTTGTGAGGTCAGATGGGGTCCCGAGTCAGGCTCTGACAATTTGATTGTGACCAGAGTGACGGGTCCCATATCTGGGCTGGAAAATTCGGTTGCTGAGGTAGGGCCCTCTGGAGCTCTCTCTTTCCCAACACAGATAATACCAGTCTCCTCTACACTTATAGTTTGAAAATCTAGCGAATGACAGACATAATCTTTCAGGTGTCCTGGGCTTCCTTATATGACACTTCAACAGGTATTTCTTCAGTGTCCAGTAGGTACAAAGCAGAACTGTATTAAGTGGTTTGGGACATCTGATGGTTCGAGTGTGGTCTGTCTTCTCAGGGTTCATCTGCAGGAAGCCTGGTCACCAACATGGCAGCATTAAGAGGTAGTGGAACTGTCAATGGTAGGTCCTAATGGGAGGTGAGTGAGTCACAGAGTTGCTGCACTTCGAAGGGACTGATACAGGGCTCAATTAGTTCTAGTGAGAGTGAGTTGTTCTAAAAGAGCAAAGCTGACACCTGGCACTCTCTGGCTTCCTGTCTTGCCATGTGACCCCTTCTGCATCCACTCCTACCCTGTGATATCACCCACCATGAGGCCATCACCAGAATGGAGCGAAGCTAGAGCTATGCTCTTGGACCTCCAGAACTACAAGCTACATAAATCTCTTTTTTGTTAACAAATCACTCAGCCTTGAGTATTTTGCTATAGCAACAGAAAACAGACTAATACATGAAATATGAAGACAAAAAGGTCATAACTGTGGCCCTGAGTAATTTAAAGTAGAGAGGATACGGTTTCTAATTTTCTTTAAAGAAGGAATTTAGGGTTAGCAACAGGGCTGCACAGGCCACCTGGGGGACAGTCTTGAAGCTGTGTTTGCATAATTAAATGTGGTCTTTGTATAAATGCACTTTGGGCACTTTGCAGAGAAGGTGAAGAGAAATACAAGAGAGGGCTGGAGACCTCCTTGACCTGCTTTGGTACTGCCGTGGATACCGCAAGTTCAACTCAAGGCAGAAGATGCAAAGTCCTGAGAGGAGGCAGCAGGTGGCCACGGTGTTTGAAAGGACTGGAAGATGAGGTCTGAGTAGGAGACTAAAGAAGCTTCCCTGAGGGAACTGTATTTGAGAGGCACTCCTGAGGCCAATATTTCCACCGGAAGGAGGAAAGAAGTGGTCAGGAAGGAGGGCATAGCATAAGCGAAGGCACAGAGGGGACAACGCAGAGGACACATCAGGTGTCTAGAGCAATCCAGCAGAGGCATCACCACGAGCACCGACAAAGGATGTTAGACCAGTTCGAATTTGGGGGGAAAGTGCTGGGAGATGAAAGTGTCTGTGCTTGGCCAGCGGAGTCAGGAGAAGGGCTGTAAAACCAGGACTTGAAGAAGCAGAAATTATAAACCAGGAAGAAGGAGAGAAGCAGAAGAGCTGGTCCTGCCAGGTTGACTTGGCTGTCGCACAGCGCCTGTTTCTGAATAATGAAGTTGCTAAAACCTCGGGGGCTGCAACCCAGGCAGGGAGGCACGGGGCCAGGGCCTGGCTTGCACTGCTCTGCCAGCTCAGGCTCCGAGCACAGGGACGCACAGGCAGAGTGGGGACGAATGACAGCTCCTGATACCAACCAATGTGCCGGCTAAGGAACAAGTCAGTTGTGTGGGACTTGCTGGTCATCCTTTTTTATTTTTCATTCTTTGATCTAGTTAGGAAACTTTAGTCCGTCATTAAGATATTTCCCCCAAAACAGGTACAGCAGAAATGAGGGTGTTGTTTGGATCTGAGACTTTGGTTACCTGTGAATAGCTCTGAGGGAGACCAAAAATGAGGTTTGCTGATTATCTACAAATTTTGTCTTTAAATATTAAAACTGAGAGCTAGCAGCACTGACTATCCTTTCATGATAATAAGAAAAAGATAAGCTCTTAAGACAAACAGGGAAACATTCCAGTTACTCAACTTTTAGTTAGGTTTTCCAGCTGCAATTCCCTTGTGCTTAACTTGATCCCATATTCTTCCGTTATGGCAGTGGTTTTGCTTGCATTCAAACAAACAAACAAAAAGACAAAATTTAGTCCAAAGGCTGGGACAGGAAGGTGGAGTAGGACAGTAATGATCACTTTTCTGTGTGACCTAAAGAGAGTGGCATGGATTTTTAGCCCAAAACTACAATAGTATTTCAAGTATGAAAGGAAAATTTCTGGAGGCAAACTGTCCATTGAAGCACGGACACCATCCCTTTGATATCCCACCCAAATGGGAGCAAATCCAGGAAGAGGTTACAAGAAAGCTCAACACTTTGAATTCAGAAATAAACACAGGTTATTTTTTTCAAAAGACCCCCCCCCAGCAACCAAATAATATATTCATCTTGAAAGGGTCAGGAGAAAGTTACTGGGAGTCTACTGGACACAGAACCCAAGTAAGTCTCCTCGTACCTGGGCTTTGTGACAATGCAGAGCACTGGGGTCCTTCAGTACTTTTGTCACCACAGAGAGCAAACATATCCCATGGAACCTGTTTTTGTCCTAAGGTCATATCTACAAAGCCATAATTACCCAGGTAACTTAGGTCTGATGTTGCCTAAAATATCCAGGTAATTACAGGAGAAAGGTCATTTCCTTTGTATAATCTCAACTACACCACTGGCTGTCTACACTGGCAGTTATCCAGTTCAGAACAGCCTTTTATTTCACTTTGTACTTGCAAAGACCTTGCCAAAGAGTATGAATTCTTAATGGGGGATTTTTAAAAAATTACCTTTCTAAATATGACTCCTCCCTTGCCCTACTCCTTAAAATGATCTAATGACGTGTTCACAAGATGATCTAGAAAATATCCTTTGCTAATTTTTACATTCAAAGGAAATGCACTCTGTAATGGGGAGAGAAGAATATCATGAGAGAGGAAGCCAGAGAGGTGAAGAGGGAGAATGAACAGGGTGCCAAGATCTGCAAAACTGCGGGGATTAAAAGATTCCTCGCAGTATGGAGAAAGAGAAAAAAGCAAAGCAGATATGCAGGTCAACAGACATCTTATTCAGAGTTTGAGCTTTGACAACACAGGCGGTTTGGGGGCAGAAAGGAGCGCATCTGCTGGTCTGTGATTGCACGGGGGAAGCAACCGTTCCTTTTCTTCACAAAGAAAAAAATGGCATTTATCTCAAGTACAGCAAAGCGTATTAGGATTCACCTCCCCCATTCTTTCTTCCCTCTTCCTCCTAGCATCTTCCCCGCCGCCTCCCCTTCCTGTTGGAAAAGAAAAGGTGGGAGGGGGAGGAGGACCCACCGGTCACAGACAACACTGTGGGATTCTCTTTCTTTGGCTTTTACCAGCCCGTGGGGGTCAGGATGCTATTGGTTCAGCTTTATGTGCGATGTGGTGCCTCTCACTTAGCAACAGCGAGCAGGAGAGGCAGGAAGACGGCCACCTGGCCCAGCGAGTGTGCAATGGTTTAAAGGAGCCACTCACTCAGAGGGAGACAGAAGGGAGAGAGAGAGAAAGAGCAATCTGAGCTTAACATATTGTACTATGAAGAGTAAGGTTTAATCAGGCTGCTACCAACCAACAGGCAGGATATGGGGGAAGAGCAGACTGGACATGAGTTCTTTTTAAGGAGTATCTCTGTATACATCCTATACTGTCTTCATGTATTTTTTTCAACGACAATGTACTGTGCTGTATGGGTGGTAGGTAGGGAGAGAGATGGTTATCTGGGCAAAAAATAAGAGATGAGATGAATCTAAAACTCTACAGCGACTTTAGTTGGTTTAATTTTGTTTCTACACCAGGGTGTTACTAGAAAAGAAAAGGCAAAATTGAGTGCACTTGAAAAAGCAATTGGCTATGTAATCATGGGATTTTTTTAAATTAGTGCACACAGTAGCTATTTCTAAATCCTAAATTCCATCTTAGTGGTTGAAAATTAGCTTTCTGGAGAGGAAAGTGGCAAAAGAAAAGTACCTCTCTGCTAGCAAGAGATTTTCCCCCCTTCACTTTCTTTGTAATGCAAGGGACATTTCTGAGAAGGATGCTCATAGCAGTTCTGAAGGCTCACACTGCCTGACTATAACAGGGCCCGGTGCCAGCAACAAGAAGGAAGTGCAGTCACCTAGTCCATACTCTTTCCCCTCTCTTCCTCTCCTTCTAGGTCTCTCTACCAAACTTTAGAGGGCTCATCTCACATCTGCACCCACCCCAAGCCAACCCATCCCATATCCAGGAGCCAGCCAGAGACACTATGCATACGTGGGAAAGTACCTGTCTTCCCTCATTGGAGAAAAATGGGAGTCAACTTGGGTCTTTCACTGGAGTCAAATGGTGCCCAGAGACAAACACCAACATCTTGGGGGGCAAGGATGGGCCTCTTTCCCCTTTCTAAACCAGACCCAGTTAACCCCTGAGGTGCTGAGCAGTAGAACCACTGACGACAGTGACACCTACTGCTCAAGGCACAGCTGTACATCCTTGTGGCACCTACTAGGTTCTCAACAGCAGACATTTGCCTCACTCTTGTGGGCTCCACTCACGTGGGCCCCATGACTGCATTTCTTGCTGCTCTTGGGCTAACACTAGAATGAGGACGTCTGCAGCCTCCCCGCTTTCTGGCTGGCCCGAGAGGCCTATAACTCAGGCACCCCTGCAAGGTGTAACACACACTCATCTAGAGGGGGACTCGCTCGCTCCAGCAGTGATTCTATACAAAAGGGATGGAAAACAGGTTCTCAGAGCCGACACCACCTTCTGAACCACTGCTAAGGTGTTAATCCTTCTGCTGCTTAAATCAAATATTCTGGGAAAGAAATGAAAGTTTCACCCAGGAATCACTGAATTTTACTAAACTGAGAAAACCACAATGGTAAAGCTAGTGCTAGTAATAAGGGAATTTAGAAACTCCACTTTCACAGGTTGTAGAATAGCATTTTAGCTAATCTGATTTCTTTCATTCTGTGCATTTAGTCAGATATCATAAATTCCCTACTATTGAGGGAAAAAAACCTCCATTTCATTAGGAAAGTCAAAGTCACAATTTTCTGAAACCACAGCAAAAATACATGCATGATGGTGACTATAATATTTATAAATCTATGATTCTTTTCCCCAGGAAGGACAAGAACCAATCTCACTAATAGAACCCACGACTTCTCTCAAAATAGGCACGAAGTTTAAAAACCATGGTAAAGGTGCCAAGAACAGGAAGTCTTGGATGATTATGAAATTAATGGGTCAGGAGGTACAGCTTGTTTCATTTTTGGCAAAGAATATCTAATGAGTTCTCAACCAAAACAGTAGCTGTTGAACAGAACATTAGGAATGCAGAAAATTCAAACATCACTCATCCTTCTGGGTGCTCAAAGTACTCTGTAGACATTTTGTTTTTTATTCCCAGACATTCTACCTATAATAATTGCATGTTAAGTCATGATATTCTAATTTCTCAACCGGGAAACTTGGGAGTCTTGGAGTTCACTCCAGGTCGCGGAGCAAGTGAGAAGAGGTGGTGAAGGACCAGGCTTCCCGACTGCAGCCCATCCTGTGCCCCTGGGCCACTAACACCGGATGATTTGCTCTCCGCCACAGTGAGGTCTACGTCAGCCTCTTCACTGTGTGTTAATCTGAGCCTGCGTCTCAGAGTTGGGATGGCTTTATGAACATTCTTTGAGTTTCTCATCAGTTCCTTTCAGGAAATGGATTAGGAAAAAATAATTAGTAGCTAGGAGGCTTCAGTAAAACCTAGGAGCCAGTTGAGGTTCAAACAGAAGTTAAACGAAAGGCTACATTTACCACCTGTCCCCATCAGAACTCTCTCGCATCTTAACATTCACAGGAGCATCACATGAAAGGGGACTCAAAAAAGTAGCCGTGTTAGCTCTCCATGAGTCGCAGATCCACCAGGTGGAGCTGCGCGGGGGCAGCCAGCAATGTGATCTAATTAATAGCACAACAGTGAAACTTTCATTCTTTTCCACAGGATTTCACACTGGCAGAACATGGCCAGACACAAGCCTGTGTAGGGATGCACAGCACCAATCATTGGCTATGCCATGGCGCACCCGGTCTGCGTGTGGAGTTTGTCCCGCGGAGCGACAGCAGTAGAAATGGCACCCTCAAACATCCCTCTAAAGCCCCCTATATTTCTATATGATGACAAACTCCTTCCAAGTGTCCCTAAGTCTACAACTGTTTTCTCCTAATAGAGAAGGTAAATAAATGGTGATAAATATATCCCCACAATGCATCTTTTTGGCAGACTCTTAACACATAACCCCAGTATCCAGCATGAAGCTAATGGACAACATGTATGAGTTGTATGTAGCTCAAAACAGCCCACAGAACTCCCTCATTCCAAATGTGAAAGCCAAATAAATCAACCACAAAAGAGGCAAATAGACGATGAGGAGTTACATGTTCTTCAGATGGGAACAGGAACAGTAGCCAACAATAGTTGGTGACACAGTATTGGAGAGATGGCTTGAAATCCTGAAACCTGCCTCTCCCTGCAGTCCCCATCAACACTTTTCACATCCTGCATGGTGGCGGCATTCTCCCAGCCTGGAGGAATGGAGCAGGAGCATCCGGACAGGTCCCTACCTCAATTCCTTGAGTGACTCAGATTGCCCCTTGGACCACTCTTCCTGAATGTGTCCTATCTGGCTTCCCAACTCCTCCTTCCTGAGGCACATCATCTTACTCCTGTATCACGGCAAGGGCCAAGTCTTTGACTCTTTTTCCCCTCCGGGCTACTTGGCTTTGAGACACTGTGACCCTCACAACCAACAGTAGCTCTTACTTGTTTCAGACCTAAAGTACTAAAGCTACCATGGCTCACACATCACTTTTAGAAATAAAACACAACACTATAAACATGTATGTCTGTGTGTGAGTGCATGTGTGTATTTATACAAAAAATTTTTAAATGAATGTATCTGGGCAAATCCTTTCTGTAAAGGGCATTTAGCAAATAGTTTAGGCTTTGAGGGCCAAAGTGAAAACTTTATGTTTTTATGTAGATATTTACAAAAGAGAGAAAACAAATTTTCACCAATTTTTTTGTGGACCAAATTCAGAACTTTATTTATAGACATTAAAATCTGAATTTCACACAATCTTGATGTGCCAGGGAAATATTATTATTTTGAATTTTTTTCAACCCTTTAAATATATAAAAATTCTAGCCTGTGGACCATACAAAAACAGGTGGCAGACTAGAGGGTCCTGACTCATGGTTCATAATTTGGGGTCTCTTAGAATATATATCAAGTGGCTAAAACTGTAATTAGGTCTAGGAAATAAGGGAGAGAAACAAAAAAGATGAAAGCTTTTTATTCTTTACTTTCTAATTAAGACATTTCCATCTAATTTGCATTCTTATTACAGGCATGTATTACTTTTATGACTTGAAAACAATGAGAGATTTGATTGACTAATTGATTAAAATAAAGACTTCTTCAGAACTTTCCAGTTCCTCCACAGTCTTCCTATCTCAACTAATTTTGTTACATCCTCTGTTTAATGAGAGTGGTGGACTCTTCATTATCTGCCTAAAATCTCGTACACCCTTCCTGTGTGCACACATTTGCTACCTGGCAAAATCACACTCATATTTCAAGTAAATGAAATTTCCTACTTCCCAACTTTCTCCTTCAAGTATTTTAGGCAATTTGGGGAAAACTTCAATCACCTGACCATCACTTAGCAGCTCAATTTGAGTTTCTTAATTGGTCTGTGACCTCCCACAGGCAGGGACCCACTCAACCTCCTCTCCCCCTTGCAACACAGTGATAAATTTCTACGTAGGTGTGCAGTAAACACGACACAGCTATGTATTTGGCCATTCTGTGCTAAAATACAAATGCAGAATTTTTTTTAAAAACTGTTGACTATTTAATAAATATCCTAGGATCAGCAGATGGAAGCTAGAAAAAGATTTTATCTTAATGTGTGCAAATATTATTTTCTAACTTTTGCAACTGTCCAACAATGAAATACGCTGCTTCTTGAAATAACACACTTCCTGACACTAAAAAGTATTCAAAACACAAGTGTAGGACCATCTGTCAGGGATTCTGTAGAAGGAATTCCTGTATTATTTAGGTCAGGCCACATGGCCCTCAAAGTCCCTTCACGCTCAAAAACTGTATTACTCTGATTGACTTTATTCCCCTACTCCAAATTTCTCATTCATTTGTTAAAATTAAGTGATTTAAAGTAACAGGGATTACAAGTTTACAATACAGATCATCAAAAACCTGGTTTCTTTGCCGTTTCGTAGTTCTGTGGGTATAAGACAAAATTAATTGCTTTAAGTAGAATTAAGATATTTGATAAACCACCAGCACTAACCTGAAGAAAAGTTCCCAGCTTGGCTAAAAAAAATTTTTTTTGTTTCTTATTTAGATAGTTCCCTGGGGATGTTTTGCTTATGGATTTGTTTTTAGTATTTATTTGTTTCCTTTTAAAGAAGCATTAGGTTCTGTCATTCATCAGTTGTCTGGCTGACAATATGTAAATCGTGACTACACCTCTATTTTTCTTACCTTCGATCTAGCTTTCTGGATTCTTTGGAATTCTAAAGATAACCCACTTTCCAAAGGGGGTTAGAAACTCCTGTCTAGTCTCCTCTTCAGAAGTCAAAATATCTATCACCTTTGGGCACTCAGCTATGTATAAACATCACTGCAAAAAGCCAAAGGCTCCAAATGACACATCATCACAGGCCCACTCGGCACCCACCATGGGCCCGGGGAGCTCTAAACACTTTGGACAGACAGCAAAATATTCAGACCCTCACTTAAGCCACACTGGTCACCTAACAAAGGATCAGTGTGTTGCTTTCAAAAAAAAGGCCAGGAGAAATATATTGGCTGCTTGCAGTATCTATGGAAGACCAAGCACTTTATTTACCAGTCTGAAAATGGAGAGCTGGTGACAGGAGATACAACAGATAAAAAATAAATGCACACACAAGAAAGAGAAGGAGGAAAAAGAGGAGAGTGAGATTCAGCTGCAACAGTGGGGGCCCATGGCATTAGAAGGAAGAACAGGCTGGGCCGGGGATTTAGCTCAACGGCACCATGCTTGACTCGCAAGCGCAAGGTCCTGAGTTCAATCCCCAGCACCAAAACAAAACAAAACAGAAGGAAGGGCAGGGAACAGAGACACTGCCAGACCAAGATACTTCCTGAAGGTAACACTGGAAGTCAAGGTACGTGCCTGGCCCCAGTACTGCATGGCTCTTGCCACCCACCACCTTTGCTTCAGCAAATGAACTGGTGTTCCTAATGAGGAACAACCCGTCCAGGTTTCAGTGACCCAAGCTCTTCCTAAGAGCATCGAGACATATGTTCTGAAAAGCACTTGTTTCAAAGCCTGGCATATACTATGCCCTCAGCTAACCTAAGCTTTCTTCTCATATTCTCCTTGAATCACTCGGGAAAGATTCTGTCACACTCTAAGTCTTCTGATCCCCCAAACAAGACCGAAACAAGAGATTATAATTATTGAGTGCTTACTGTGTGTAGGCACAAAGCTAGAATTTTAAGTGAATTATCACAACAACCCTATTAACATAGGACCCATTTGGGGGCACAGAAACTGAGGATTAGAAAAGTTATATAGCTTTCTCAGGACCTAAGGCTAGTAAATAATTAGGTGAGGATTTAAACCCAAGTGGTGAAACTCCAAAGGCAGCATTCTTACCTACAGATTTATATTACAGTGTAGGACCATGCCAATCTGCCTTCTTATCCTCAGTTTTCTCTTCTTTAACATGTGCAGAAAATATTCACATTTTGAAACTCAGGAAATGAGATGGTAACATTTTCTTTTATTTCTTAATATTTTAGGGGTTTTTTGAGACAGGATCTTGCTATGTAGCTCAGGCTGGCCTCAAACTTGCAGTGATCCTCCTGCCTCAGCCTCCTGAGTGCTGGGATTATAGGTGTGCGCCACCATGCCCAGCCCCCCTTTATTTATTAAGAAAATTTGTATTAACTAAAAAGTTTCTCTAATACAAAAATAAAATTTAAAAACACCCCCCCCCATGTTCCCTATTCTAGGAATCCAAAACAAAAATTTCCCAAGATTGACATGGACTCCAGAGACTCTGCCAGATGCTTTTTCCCCCACGGAAGCTGTAAGAAGAGGACAAAAACCAGTGAACTTATTGGCATTACAACAGAAGAAATCGAAGGGACAGTCTGTGCTCAGCAAAAGACTCTCCCAGGCTGCTGGCTAAGTTTGTACTTCATCGGCTCCTTTAGAAACACAGTATTCTACAGAGTTACACCGTCCGAAAACTGAAGACCAGTCACTGAAATAAGGAATCCTTAAAGGACATCCTTCTACAACGGTACAGATTTATATTCTTGTATTCTTCAACAGAAAATATCTTCTGGATGGTTTATCACAGAATGATGGTTGTGAATATTAGTAGTGGTAACAAGCCCAATCCAAGGTTCTTTCATTGAGGGGAAGGTGTGAAAACCAGTAGACTCTTTGATTTTGCCCTAAACCCAAACTGCCATGTCCTCCAGGTCTCTACATCTGCTTGTTACAGTGTCTTTCTGTTCCCTGCTGTCTTCACTCGTCCTTGCTGTCACCCTGACTCCAGACTGCTCCCTTGTTTTACACATGGTTGGCTGCCGATGATCTCAAGGTGGCTCGATGCCTTGCCCTGGCCGAGGGTTAAGGAGTCTGCTGCACACACACACCTCTCTGAATTCTTCTTCTTCTTTTTTTTTTTTTAACTCACATACAGGTTCCAGATGGCTGCGGTTGATGGAAACCTAACCTCTCACTAAATGTCAAATTACTCTAATCTTTCCTTTTTCAAACGCCTTTCTTAAAAACCAGAATGTGGATTTCTAGAGATGTTTTATTTTACTCCTCTGAGAAATTAGGTACCATCCCTTTTAAAAACTAAATATGGGAGCTGGGGATTTAGCTCAGTGGTTCCGCCGCCTGCCTTGCAAGCACAAGGACCCGAGTTCAATCCCCAGTACCAAAAAAAATAAATAAATAAAAATAAAATAAAATAAAAACTAAACATGAACACATAATAGGCCAGGAAGAAAAATAGCAGAATATTTAAAAAAGTAAAATAGACTGTGCTTTTCCTTGATACTTTGCCTTTGGTGGAAGCCAAAGGCAAATCACAAATTTCTTAAATTACTAATTTAAACTGCTTTAAGAAAGAAGAATCTAACATTTGATATAATTCTTTGATAATTCTTGCTTGATTTTGGTCAGCCAATGGACAGATAGCTACATACAGACAGCATTACTGTTAATCTCTACATTTCCACAGAATTTGCATCCTGCCTGTCTAAATCATTTATTTCACGTTCCAGGGTTCAGCACAGTACCAACTTCCGATTATTTTAATCTACCCTCTTTTTTATTTTGTTGTTGTTCCCCTATTTGAGCAAGTAGCTTATTTTCTAATTTTGTTCTGTTCTAACAAGCACCACAATGAGTTTTTTCATATAAATTACCAGCTCTTCTGAATTAATCCTTTGGATTGACGGATGTTCCCGTTATTGACCCAGGAAGAAATCCAAGCCCAGTTAGAACAGTGAATAACGAAAGAAAAAAAAAAAGAGAGAATTGGCCTGAGAGAAATGCAAGAGTCTAGGGGCCGGTCTGCTCCTGTGTGTAAAATGCTGGTAATCATATCTTTTCTTCTGCATATGCTGAACAACATGAGGAAGCTGTTTTTCAATGCAATTTCATTTATTGCTCAGATCTTCTCAATTTAGAGCACAACCAGAGAGTAGAGCTTTCTTTCTTTCTTTTTTATTTTTTTTGGTGCTGGGGATCGAACTCAGATCCTTGTGCTTGCGAGGCAGGCGGCAGAACCACTGAGCTAAATCCCCAGCCTAAGAGTACAGCTTTCTAGAACAACTCCCATTATTTCTACTTGAGCTTTGCTTTCACTTTTTAAAATCTGTCTAAAAGAAGTAAAGAAATAGACATCTTACTACCAGAAGCATTAGGGTAACTTTAATCTTGATGAGGGAAAGAAAAATACCTTAATCACTATAGCGTTCCTGGCATAATCACAGGGGCACGGCTGATGTTCAGCAAACATGGTCAGAAGTGGTCCCATGGCTTGCGTCTAGATGTTCCCCCACAGCCTCATGCAGTCTTGGGTGGGGCCTATTCAGAGGTGGCTGAATCTAGAACGTGCGACTGATTCATGGTGCAATTCTAGGCCCGAGAGCAGTAGGATAAAGGGTGTGAGTGCTACCTAGTAAGATAAAAGGAGCAGAAAGACCCTGTTAAGGTCTCTTGTTGTTTGTGCTGTTTTCCTCTCCCATAAACTGTTGCCCCTCTGCCATGTGCCCCCCTGCCTTGGAGCCAGCTGATTACGGACAGAAACCTCTACAAACTGTGAGCTAAATAAATCTTTCCCCGTTAACTTTGGTGTCTGGTATTCTGTCTCAGCAACAAGAGAAAAGTAACTAAGACACGTGGCAAGGGCAGAAGAGTGGGTAAAGAGTACAAAAACACAGTAAGGTAAGAGGATTAAGTTCTAGGTTCCATAGCACAGTAGGGAAACTATACTTAATAATTCATTATATATCTCAAAATAGCAAGAAGAAAGGATTATGAATGTGCCCAATGCAAGGAAATAATGTTGGAGGTGACAAATACACTAATCACCCTGATCGCTATGCACTGCTCACAGGGGTGGAAATACATTATCACACCACAGCAACTATATGTGCAACTATTATGAGTCAATTAAAAACAAATAAATAAGTGCATTCACAGGAGCAAAGTGGAAAGCCAAGAAACACTTTCTGGAGGAATGCCTGGTAGTGAGAAGGGTGTTCTTTCACTGAAAAAAAAAATCACTTTCCCCTACTGGATGCGGTCTTGGTGATGAAAAAGTTTCAAAAATCTGATCAATCACAGTTTCTAGGGAATGTGCTTTAGGAGCATGTGCTGATTGGGGATTTGGGTTAAACATAAAAAAGAAACACTGACATTCTCATTATCTGACTATTAAGGGACTACAACAAATCCTTATTATATAAATAAATGAATCCTTATAAAAAGGCATGAAATAAACGAGTAAGGAAATAGCTGCACATTCAAGAAAGAAATTACTACATGTGAACCAGAAGACAGTCCGAGGCAGGTCAAATTTCATAAATTTGTATGAGTATATTCTCTACTCAAAGGAATCAACCCTTATAAAGAAGGCTGGGTGAAAACTGGTCTGGATGATTTTAAGTTTGTCTACAAGGGCTAAAGACCAAGATAAAAGACAGGAAAAGTATAAAAGGATGTATTAGTTTTGCAGAAACTGTCAGAGCTTCCCTGGCACTGTAATGGCAAAATTAAATATGCATCCTTTGCAGATAGAATTGTAAGAGACATTTAAAACACAGGCGAAAAATACTTTTTTCTCCAACAGAATAGTTTTTATCCATATTTGGAAGTCAGAAGATGCCTAGTTTTTTAAATATATGATGTAGTACCAAATTTATTTATATTAATAAAGGTCAGAAAGACTCTAGCTGGAGCTGGAGAGGGGACCCAAAATAGGAGGTAATAAAGCCATTAGAAGCCACAACCTTGAAAACAAAGTCAAAACTGGAACCAAGATGGGTTAACTTCCCCTCATTTAACCTTAATACCGTACCCCTGATACAACTCAGTAACAGAGATCCTAGAAACACCACAAGGATTTCTTTGAACAGGACACAGATTAGGCCAGCCACAGTAAATGCACAGAAATCCATGCCAAAGCCAGACATGGAATGAAAAGGAAAGTAAAGAATCATGCAGGGAGTATCAGACACTACTTTCGTATTATAAAACAATGTTTGCATAATGGTATTCTTTTAAGGGTCTTCTGATGACCCATGTGTTAAATAAAGGCTTGGCTTCCAGCTGGTTGCAGTACTGGGAAATGCCGGAACCTTTGGGGGGATGGGCCCTAGTGGGACGTCTCCTGGGCACCAGGGTGTGCCCTTGAAGGGAATATTAGGATCCATCCTTTTCCTCTTCCCCTCTTTCATTTCCCAGCCTTTGTGAGTGAGAAGCTTTCTCTGCCACTTGTTTCCACCATGCTCTCTCCACAGGCCCAAAAGCAAAGGGGCCAACTGACTGTACTGAAACCTCCAAACCTGTGAACTAAAACAGAACTTTGCTCTTTTTAAGTTCATTATTTCAGGTACTTTGTGACAGTAACGGAAAGCTAACACACACAGTCACTGCTCACATAAAATATTACTATTACAAATGATATTCTGAAGCTCTTAAATCATCTATAATCTATTAAATACAGGTAACTGCATATTTTGTGCTGTTCATATAAAAGAAACTCCTACTCCTAATTACAGTGTTAATGCAGCAATCAATGTGACAACATGCAAACAGAAATCCAACTACACATGCGACTGGATTTTGGCCAAAGGATTCAGATTCTAGCTGAAATTCAATGCTATCAGCACAGAATAATATGCTCAGCTAAACAGGCAGAAGAAGCAACTGGTCCCAGAAATGTTGTTTTTATTCCAAGTTACCAGAAAGAAACATGATGGCTCAGATTTCATACAGTCAAGAGTGACAAAATGATGTGGACATCTGAAAAGGATTTCTAGGTAGCAACCTGCACACAGAGATGGGTTATCTAAGCTCTACTTGTCTCCCCTTTTTTCTACTCCCTCTGCCACCAACATCAAGCTTCAGAGCCATATTTCATTTTTCAGTGAATAGTCATTACCTTTTTTTTCTTACCAGAATTGAACTCAAAAGAAAACACCATCCCTAAGTAAGTTAAACAGTTCAGTGCACCTAGGAGATTTATCATTGAGGAAGATCTGCCTAATGAATGCAATTCGCTAACTATAATATGGAAGACTGCATTCTCTCCCTAGTTAAAAAACATACTGGCTCTCTGATATAGGAGGAAGACATCAATCTAGGCACCTCTAAGATTAGCAAGAAACAAAACACTGTTCTTAGAAGGTCTGGTATGGGAAAATTCTGAAGGATTTCTGTAATCAAAACAATGATCAAAGTTCAACCAGGATGCAAGAACTCCAGTCTGTCGACTCAAGATAATTAATAAGACCAACTTTATTTCCAGTTACTAAAACACGCCCACGGCCAGCAATAATTTGTGGCAATCTAGATATATTTCCTACCAATTTAATGAAAAGTAAGAAAACATGATGTTCAGAATGGAAATGGCCTTCATGAGGAAAGCTGTTGCCTCTTTCACACATGGTCACCTTAGGCCACAGCATGTAACTAGAGACTTAATTTGATGTTGGCAGAAATTACCACTAACTGGCAAAAGGAACAGAGAAGGAAATGACAATATGGTGCCTGTATATGCAACCGCCACAGAGCCCAGTGTTTTGACATGGTTACTGAAACAAACTCAACTATTTATGAGAGCTAAGTTGAATCAAACAGTTGGTATAGCAGAAAAAACATCTGTTTCTGAAGTCTTTTTGTCTAGAAAGTCACTAAGCAAGGAGGAGGAATCACAGCAATCACACAAACACAAATACCTCCAAAAGAAATCATAAATAGCACTGTCAAGTGAAACAGAAACCTCCTGCCCCCAGGATAATGGCTCCCAGCAGAAGCTCCATGTGGATGGTTTTTTTCCCTTCTAGGTGGCTGAAAGTTTCCCTTTTCACACACTGAAATACTTTTTTAAATTAATTATCTTCAACAAAGTATCTTTCTGGAATGGGGCACAAACCATGCTGCCTTCTTGGACAAAATTAAACATTTAACTTGAGATCTTTGGATCCTGGAAATTGGCATGTGAGGTGGAGGTACGTTGTCCCTGATTCCACTCAACTGCTGCAGCTCCACTGGAAATTCTCAGAACCGCAGATACCCAGACTCTCTCAGACCTGCTGACCCTGTCTCTCTCAGGGTGGGCCAAGCAGTCCTCTAGAGCAAGCCTGCCAGGTGACTTTGATGGGAGCTGAGGTCTAAGAACCAGTGTCATCTACTAAGTGGCTCTAAACTACTATGTTCTTGGGAGTTTTCCGTCTGCTTTCTGTAAGTTTTCCTTCTATTTGCTCTTGAGTTATTATTCATTGCTGGCCACCATGGGACCACCTTCCTTGGTCCTTCTGTCTTCTAATTTGCTGTATCAAATCTGCCATAAGCTTAGAAATCGGTTATCACAGTTATTAAAATCATGTGTACATCACAAACAAGTAGGCTCAAATCAGTGACAAGCTGCCTAGGAGCTGGGACTGCATCAGGGAGGTAAATGGAAAAGTGCAAAGTTCTAGGACACGGATTTTGAGGATCTTTTGGGGCTTTCTAGAGCCCTTTTCTGTGTACTTCCTTAATTACACAGTACTGACTTGTGTTTATTCCTGGTCAAGAAAGAAGGCTGCTGAATAACTGGGCTTCAGGAGAAGACATTTTTGTGGATGGCAAGTCACTGCAGCACTTCTCTTAAATATTGTTAACATAGAACTAATACCTACCATTCCTTAGACATTTGCTATGGTCCCGGCACTGTGCTAGGCCTTTTGTATACATTATTTAGTTAGATCCTTGCATCATGAAATAGGTTCTATTAGCCTCATTCTAGATGATGAAATGGGGATCTTGCTATGGAGTAACTCATTAAGACCATAGACCTATCAAGAAGTATAGCCAGAACTCAAGTTTTCTGGATTTCAAAGCCTTTAAATGTTTTTTAAAAATGAATTATCACTGTGCTATGGTAGTAACAAAAGAGGTAAGTAGGTCGAACCCAAAACTTGGAAGAGAGAAAAAAGATAGAAACCAAAAGAGAAAAAAAGTGGGGCTGAGGATTCAGCTCAGTGGTGTCACGCCTGCCTCCCAAACGCAAGGTTCTGAGTGTGATCCCTGGTACTGGGGGGAAAAAAAAAGAGAGAAAGAGAGTAAATCTCAGGAAAATAGGATTATAATGAATGGCCAGTATTCAAAAAGGTATGGATGTATTCTCCCTAGCATGTAGCTCTGAAGACAAATGACTAGTCACAGCATCCTACCTACACAGCCAAAACCTGTTTATATCTGTGCTAAGAGGGGCTCCCCTGTCCTCCCACACCCTGGCTGGTCTACATTTTAGAAGGTCTTAAAGGATTCTCTAGTCTCTTTTCCACAGGATCCCATATTTCCCTTTATACCCTACTTTGGGGTCCTTACAATTATGCTTTACACTTGTTCAAAGCACACACAAGCTTTATATTTGTAAACAACATGAAGTTGGCATCTTTTAGCACATGACTAAAATACTAGAACTGACAAAAACTGACCATCTAGAATAATATCATCATTGAACTAGTCTTGTTTTAGTTTTTTGTTTGTTTTAAAAAAAATAAAAGCAAAGATTTCAAGTTCTCTTTCTTTTAGCCTAAGATTTTGCCAACCCTAAGGATACGCTGCGTGGTTTCTTTGAAACATTTAATATACAGACAGTTGCTATGGGTATATGGTGGTAAAATAAGTCATATTAGGTGTGTTCAAGGAGGCTAGAGGTGTAGCTCAGCTGCAGGCCACTGGCCCAGCATGTGCCATGTGTGAGGTCCTGGGTTTGATTCCCAGCACCAAAAGAAATGAGTAAATTAAAATAAATAAAAATGTATTCACTAAGCATCAAGGCAGACTTTGCATATCTTCTTCAAGCTGCTGAGAAAATGCCATTTCTTAAATCATTTCTATTTCTTATAGAGACGAATCAGATGCAAACTTTATATTTCCATAACTTGATTACAACCCATATCTAATCACATAAATGGGCCTCTTCATTTTAAATTTCAAACAATCCCTTCTGAGTTGGATCTTCGAAGAATCTGTGATCCTTGGGGAGGTATTTCAGGGGAAAATGCATTCTATAAAGTACCTACAGGAATGACTACGTTGAGAGGTAAATATCTAATTATTTCATAAGTGAGACATGGTAGCATTCTGATATAACACTCATGCCAAGGGAAATGTAAGAAATACATATGAGCACATTATATATGATGAAATGTAAGAATTATAACACAATTATCTGGTTTTCCATAGTGCTGCCATAAGAGAGTTGCTTTTCTACTACGTAAAAGTTTTTATTTGCCTTTCACACTGCAAGAACTAGTTGTGTTTTGTTTTGTTGGATTTCGTTTTTGTTTTAGGCTGATTCCTCAGTGAGAAGAAAAAGCTAGTCTTCAAACTTGGGACCTCTACTTCCCAGCAGATCAATACAGGACAAAACTGGAGGTTTTTGGAAGCCAGAATCTCCCAAAACTGTGTAGTCGGCAGCTCAGTCTGTCTGCTGAGGACTACACACCTTCCCTCCCTGTCTCTCTTGTCACAAAACTGTCACTTCCTCTCTCCTTACCCTCATCCCTCCTCGCCTTACCAAAAACAAATGAATAGTTGTGCTGTTAAAAGTTTTATTTCTTAAAAAAAAAAAAAAGTTTTATTTCTTAAACCTCTCTTCTCATTACTAGAAGGTTTTCTCAAGGCACTTTCCAGATTGCTGGAAGGTTTTGAAAACCCCAAATTTCCCATCTCTTGAAAATGAAAATTCTTTCATCAAACCACCCAACAGAGCCCTTTAAGTGACAAAGATGACATTTTTCTCTCCACCATGGCAATCTGGACCGAGGTGGTCTCTCCCTTTCCCTGACATGCAAAAGCGGGTGTAGGACAGAAGGCCTAGCCAGGAAGGCATGGCACCATCAAATGCCAAAACCTAGCAAGGGAAACAGAAAACTTGCTTTTCTAAAATGAATTTTGCCAGGAGATCCCAAGGTCGCTTTGTGAAGACACATAATGTGATGGGAAAGTGTAAATCGGGTGACAGTAAGTACTGTACTTGGTTGTGTTTGCATTTATGGTGAGCTTTTTTTTTTTCTGTGTAAAATTCCATTAAGGTAGAATCTATCTCTTTAAAAAATTTTTTTTCCTATGTATCTTACTGCAGCAAAAGGAGGGTCAGGGATTTAGCTCAGGGGTTTCGTCGCCTGCTATGCAAGTGCAAGGACCCAAGTTCGATCCCCAGTTCCAAAAAAACCAAAAAACAAAAAAGCAAAAGGAAAAGAAATATAATTATTGCACACATCAGTTGGCTATGCTGATGGTGCTATTTCTCATTAAAAATAGTACAGCTGGGTCCCTCTGACTTGAAAATCAGAAGCAGCCTTTACCCACAGTTGTAACTTTTCAGAATGAGTGTCTCTTGGCTTTGCCATCCTCAAGACCTTCTGGGTTAAACTTGACCCAGGCAGTCTATGAGGACCTCTCAACCGACACTTTTCAAAGCTTAAAAGGTTGGTTGTGAATTTGGGTACTAAATCACCCATATAAAGATTTTTGAACCTAAGTCTCTTAGGCTATGCAGGAGTTGTAAATTTTGTCCCTCTTCAAAAAAGGCAACTAGTATGTGAAAATAGAATGTTACAGACCAGCTGGATCAGGGTGAGATTATTCTCATTATCAAAAGGGTTTCCACTGGGGCCGGGGATTTAACTCAGTGGTTCCGCCGCCTGCCTCGAAAGGACAAGGTCCCAAGTTCGATCCCTGGTATCAAAAAAAAAAGGGGCGGGGGTTTCCCACTGCCCATCTCCCCTCACCACCACATTCCTGGCACCTCTGCCAAACAGAAAGCTCCACTAGGAAATGCACCACACTCTGCTCCCAGCATGAAGAGGCTACCAATAAATACCTGTTCAGCAAATGACACCCTGACTTTGCGAAAGGATTTATCAAGGCCTTCCTCCCTTGTACAAGCTTAATAGTCAGACCTCTGGGTGCATACGGTTACCAGTGATGGATTGACACACAGTTTCTAGGGACACTTGCATGAGATTCCTGTGCTAGCCAGACCAAAAGAGATGGGGGAAAACAAGTAAATCAGATGCACGGAACATCCCAGGTTAGACACATGCTTTTCAAAATGGCTGTGATCACTGGAATCTGAGCCGTATGCAATGGGCTGCCAAGAGACCCGAGTTTGAATCACAACTTTGTTACTGGTGGACCTGTCGGCTACTCTAGGCCTTGATTTGATTCATATTCACACTCTCTCTCTCTCTCTCTCTCTCTCTCTCTCTCTCTCTCTCTCCTTTTTTGAGTGCTAGGGTTGGAAGCCAGGACCTTGCACACACTAGGCAAGCATTCTACAACTGATCTACACCCTCAGCCTTAACTTTCTAACAGTGGAAGTGGAGAGAACACTCTTGCTATGAGAAGTAAATGCACCACTAAGTGGTCAACACAGCACCTTCCCTGCATAGAAGACCTGGAGTAGAGACAGTTCCTAATCTGAGCATCAGATTCCCCAGCTGATGTAGGATGTAGTTTCCTGATATTTCCAACCCAGAGTGTTCTTTCAAGTACAGACTCTCAGGGCTGAGGGTGTATCTCACCGGAAGAGCACTTGTCTAGCATGTGCAAGGCTCTGGCTTTGATCCCCAGCACTGTAAAAACAACAACAACAACAACAACAAAACTACATGATTTCTTAGACCATGCAGGTCAGCTTCCTCAGTCTGACATGTACAAGGTAAAATGTGCCCTAGGAATGAATCTAAGGAAAAAGAGTTCCATCTTGTTTCAGAGTACTGTGGTATCAACAAAAGCAGGAGAAGAAAACATTACATTCCTGAAAATGGCTATAGGGAACTTGAGAGCTTCAAAGCTAAAGAATTACAAAAATGATAAACTAAGTGAATTCTAGCTCTCCTTCTCCCAAGCTCACCAGAGGCAGGGAAGGTTCATGACACAGGAGGCAGGGGAGGAGCTGGTTCTGAAAGCTACGGCCCGATCTGGTCTAATGGCCAAAGTCTTGGTAGGAGAGCCATGCCGGCCCCTCCCTGCAGTCTCCTTTCCAGCAGATGCCTTCCAATTAAAGTCCTGATGAGCTTCGCTCTGAACCTGGTATCTGCAGATCAGTGTTGAGAGATGAACCACAAATCTTGTAGTGCCAATTATCCAGACACAGAGTGAAGGGGATTTAAACCACATCGGCTATTTTTAATCGCAAAGATTTCCAATCTTTTATGTAAATGGGTTAGGCCCAACAGCACTTATATGCACAACCTCCACAATAATGTTTGCCTATGAATCCCTGAGTGATACAATTTGGCATGCTTCTTCTCCAATATCAAGACTTGGGAAATATTTTCACTCATTTAGAAGGGGGGAGAGAGACTCAAGACAGTAATCAATGTAATCACTGAATGTCCCAACTCCAGCGAGCCATTCAGGATAAGATTTTAGGGGTGTGTGGTGTGTGTGTGTGTGTGTGTGTGTGTGTGTGTGTGTGTGAGAGAGAGAGAGAGAGAGAGAGAGAGAGAGAGAGAGAAGAAAAAAGAGAAGAGAGCAAAAAAGACTCAGGGCTCTTAGAAGATGTTTGATTTCCTCTGCTGCTAAGGAGTGTGACTTAACTCAGTTATCAAAATGGCCAAGTTTGTGAATCTGTCACACAGATGTTAGAGTAACAATGGGTATAGCAACAAAGTCAGGGAGGGAAACAGCACAAATGGCATTTACAATAAATCTCGGTGACAGTCTCTAGCAGGGTATCATGTGGGAGGCTGTGGCAGGAAGAATGCAAGTTCTAGCCCAGCCTAGGCAACGCAGCAAGAACCTGTCTCAAAATAAGAAAATAAAAAGGGGCTGAATATACAGTTCAGTGGGAAGGCCCTGGGTTCAATCCCCATTACTACAAAAACAAAAAAATACAACAACAAGGACAAAAAATAATGTCCATGTAGTGAAATTATAATGTTCCAGAATATAACAGCAATTGGGGGAGGTGATGATGGTGAGTATTAAGTTCCTAAAGCAGCAGTTTTTTACATCATCTCTACTAGGTAAAAAGCATTCTTGGCTGCCAAGTATTGAGTAGCTAATTCTATTCATAATAAATATGAGGCTGAATTTTTTTCCCATACAGAAAGCTTTCAAACATTTAAACTGCACATTCAGGTAATACCTCACTGTCAATCTTGACCTTTTGAAATCTGCTTTTTATGAACATGAGGCCATTTTTGGATGTCACACAACATCACCTTGGTGTATTCTATTGGTTCCCGTAGTCACATAAGGCCCAGTGCTAGGAAATGTAGCCTCCCTTCACCAGGAAGAGTGTCAGAAAGTACAGGTGCCACGTCATACAACTGTGGTTCTCTCAGTCTGTGCACTCTTGTAATCCCTCACTGGTTGACTCTCCTGTGAGCCTGAGAGCACCTGGCTTTGCCCACAGTGTGCTTAGTAAATGTTTCGGAAAGCACATCATGAGCTCTTTGTCAGAGGAAAGGTTTGACATGGCCACTAACCTGGTATCAATTCACACAGCCATCTTCACAGGTACACAGTGAGACTGTGGTTGTCAAACTCAATTCATTGCAAATTCACATCTGAACACCGAAAAGTTCAAGAACTGAACAAACTTTTCCCACACGAAATAATGGAAAACAAAATAATTGGCCCAAAAATTACACTTATAAATTCATTTTTTCCAAGACTTGAACAAATTTTGCACTGATTGCTTTCTTTAATTCTATTGTAGTTCTCAGCGTTTTCCTCTTAGCTTTACTGCTGGTATCACTAACTTTCTTTGGAGCCACAGTTACGATATTTAACACAAAGCGCAAAAAAAGGCACAGTGATAAATTCTTGAGCACTTAACACAAGCTCTATACGTTGTCTGGGCGAGAGCGGCGCTTAGCCTGGAGGTCACCCCTGGTGTCCTCCAAGGAGAGATGCGATGTGTGAGTCACTCTCTCGTCCATACTGGGTTTTTCAGGTCAGATTTCTGGTGCCACTATCAAGCAAAGTTACCAACACTGCGCAGAATTTTTTTTCTGAACTTTGCTGTTCAAGTAGTGGAAAGTTTGAACTTGGAAAGTGTTGGACAACCAAGGTATCGCTGTATAGTACATGGGGATGCGAGTGCCGAGACGAAGCTCTCTGATTTGATACTTTTCATACTAACCGGGCCGTTCTGTGAGAATGAAAATAGGCACTGTTCAGGAAAGAGAGCTCTGCAAAGTGCTCACCCTATCAGCTTCAGACAGAGAGAAATATGGATCTGAACCCTGACTCCACCACTTAGAAGCTGGAGCTCATACTTCACCTCTAACATCTCCTGCTCCGTTTTTACGGAGATCATCATTGATGATCAATACCACCTATTTCATACTGTTGTATGTACCAATATGTAAATACTTGTAAGAGGCAAAACTAGAACCAGGCACATGGTGGCACTCAATAAATACGTGTTGTTTTTATATCATTATTGCTATTTTAAAATTTTCAGACCATTTTCTAGTGGATAGAAGCACTCAGTAAATGTGAGCTATTAAGCTAATTGTTGTCCACTACCTTCATTGGTCCAGTTTCTACCTGGCTCTCTACCATCCTACTACAGCTAAGCATCAGGAAGGAGCCGCTGACAAATCTCATAATTTGACAGATCAGACTTTTGGAACTTCTTATCTCCCCTCCCTCCCTTCTTCATATTCTGAGAAATGTATAAAAAGGAAGAACAGAAATGCCAAAAGATAAGTGACCTTAGGAAAAAATCAGGCTTTTGTAAGTAGCTTGAATAATCATATCATCAATATGTGATTTTATCTGCTTCAACTTGACATGAGAAAAAGGAATCTGCACCTTGATTATCGCAACTTTAAAATGTTACCATCCCAAGGAGAAGACCACATGTGGATCTTTTGCAGGGTTCCATCATGGACTGGCTGCCTCTTTCTCTAGAAGTAGAAATCAGACCGCTGAACACCACACATGTGGTATGTTTCAAGGTGTGAGTCCAAGAAAGGAGGAACAGGGGTAGGTTTTTTCCCCTAGTAGCAGGGACTGAATCTAAGACCTTCACACTGAGCTACATCCCGAGCCACTAAATTTCCCAGACTGGGTTCAAACTTTCAATCCTCCTGCCTCAGCCTCCCAGAGTGCTGGGATTACAGGTGGCACCACCACGCCTGGCTAAGGATGGCAGGCTACAGAATAGGACATATGGTGTACTATTCTCCAATGGAAGAAGATCATATTGGAATTTATTTTTTTAAACTAAACTAAAATTGAGCCAGACTCTTACATTTTGTGATACAGGGACACTGTCTTGTACATCACTGCTTTTCTGACTCCGGCTTCAATACCGGGCACTTAACAAGTGCTTCTGAATGATTTGTTGGATGAGTTGCACGCATTCTTGTTAAATAAATGCCTAGGCAGCAACCCTCTTAATACTTTAGCATAAGTAAGCGTTTCAACTTTGGGCCCAGAGACAGTCTGCTTTTAATCTGTAATAATTCTGGTTTTCCATTATGAAAACATTTCTCTCTTTTGAAAGTGAGCTTATTTTTTCAGTTCACTGATGAAGATAATCAGAATAAAGTAGAACACACTACAGAAGAAAAAACAAAAAGGAGAAGCCCCAGAAGCGAAGGCAGAAGCCACAAAAACAAGCAAACACACCGCTGTGCAGCCACCTCGAGGCTGACACTGAGAATCAAAGTGAAACCGGCCTTTGCTGAGGAAGAATCCATGTGAGAACCGGGAAAACAAATCCTGGACATACAGACAGCACCTAGGTGATGAGGGCGGACAAGGAGCTTGCAAATGCCTCCTGGGAGGACACTGACCCAGGTCCACTTCCTCATGCTTTAGCTGCCTGCTCTCTTTACTCAAACTTGGTACACACACACACACACACACACACACACGATTTCCCCTCTGCGTTTGGTCAGGATAGTGGTCATTTTACGGTCATTACAAGTAGAAATTCTCCTTCCTTCTCCAGAAGGGGAACCTCCTGCCTGCTGACAGCCACGCAGCGGGGTCCCAGCTTACCACTGCTTGCACCCCGGCCCCTGGTCCTTAGGAGAACTGCCAACTGCCCACACAGCTGACCCTGGGCCACCACAGCAGGAACACAGCACCTCTCCATACCAAACCCTGGCTTCCAACACCACCTGCCTACTCTGCAGGAGCCCTTTGTCTGTCAGACCCCTACTGTGCCTCGCCATTGCAGAGAGAACAACTGGGAGTTTCCACAGAGGACACATGTGAGCACCTCCGCCTTTGCCTCTAAAAACCCTGGCTGGTCAAGGTGCAAGGCCCCACAGAGCCTGCTCCTCCCAGTGGACTTCAGCAGCTTCTTGGAGATGCCTTCCTGCAGCTCTGAAGGCTTGTGGGGCAAACCCCTGCCCAACTCCCTGGGTCCTAACTTCATAGCATGGGGGCGCTCCAGCCCACGCCCCTCTCCTGTCCCTTCCCATTGCTGGTTTGGGACCAAGACAACCATTTCTTTCTAATGTTAAGAAATTCAGAGTGACCTGTGAAAATAAATATAAACATATACACCCTAGCTAGGATTAAAAAAAATCATTCAATTTCTCAGACCCCGGCCTCATAGTTATCAGACTTAAACAAAAGCCAACCCCACAGTGAAATGTATCAGAAGACATCTTTCCAACTGAGTACAGAGATCATCGTTGCACTAATAAATTTTATGGGGTCAGGATAAAAAGAGAGCATGCACATCTGCCTTACATTCTCGGCGAGCAACTGGACAGCTGGTCAAGAATATCATTAGCTCTTGATTATTAGAAGAAAGTCCCTTGGTCAGGCCGGTGTGGGGCACAAGAATGTCCCTGAACCTGATATTTGAAGAATGTGTCCGTGTCTGACACAGGAGCCCAATAGTGGGGGAGAAGGGGAAGAATAGGCCACCCACTGGGATCCAACTTCGAGTCCTTGAACGTTGGCTTGTCACCAGTGTCACTTCTGGTTCCTGGTCCACCCAGTCCCTTGAGAGTATTACCAGAAAAGAAAACCACTGACAGGTCAAGGAAACCGTACCTCCCAAACAGGGCAGACAATGTCTGAAATTATCCCTTTCTTTAGCACCTCTTCAGGGTCCACTTAGAAATGGGGCTTACTGTGTTCATCCTAATATCAGTGTTTCCAGGGTGAATTTTCTCCACATCATTGCTTCACCTGACAAAGAGAGAACATGAGTGGGGTGGAACCAACAGATCGGCAACTGCCTGACTTTCTATACCAATTCACATCCACCTTTCAACTCAGTCTCTTCCAAACAACCATCAGAGGGACTCACAGGGATGGATGAGGTCCTTGGCCTTTTTGATCTTTCTTCCCACCCTGTACCAGGCAGCACTGGGCATGAGGTGTTATGCTGGGCACCCGCAGGAGCACAGGAGAACTAGGGGTGTGACGCTCCCCAGCCTTCACTTGAGAAAGCATGTGTGAGTGAGCATCAGTCAACATTCACAGCTTCCAGAAGAAGCAGTCTCCAAAATAATCTATGCATTGCTTTTTTTTTTTTTTTTTTTGCCAACAACTCACATTAGTCCTTTGATTGCAGAGTTCCAAGGAGGAAATCAGTGAGAAACCTTGAGGGTTAAGTAGAAACCAGAATCGCCAAATTCAATCAGAAGGCAGGTTTGGGGCATGGAGCAAGGAAATCAGAAAAAGGACACGTGTATTATCACAGTGAGCGTCATTATTCATCTCAGCTGTTCCCTCCTGCTGTCTTCTAGCAACCTCTGGGCCTCATAATCCTCAGCTGCCACCACATCTGACCCCTGGGTGGGGGCCCCGCAGCAGCAGTAGTAATAGTTCCCTGTACTGAGAACTGAGAGCACTTACCGCGGGCTGGGCACTATGCTGAGGCCTTAGATTGATCATCTCATTCAATGCCTTCACTGTGTCCCTGAGCAGGTTCTACTGCCAGTTCACAACTTGGAGAGGTGAGGTCACTGGCACAAAGTCACACTGCTAGCAAGTGGCAGGGCAGGAAGTGGGCCCAGGTTACGCCCCTTCCAGTATTAGGGCTCTTAACCATTGTACCATAGGGAATCCTTTCCATATCCCGGTAAAGACACGCTTGAGACTTCCCCAAATTAACTTTATTTTAACAAAATTTTTTTAATGTAACATAAATTCATAGAAAAAAACCACACAAGTGAACAAAATTCAAGTCTCTCCTGTTTTGGGGGTGTTTTTTGGTACTGGGGATCAAACTCAGGAACTTGCACTTGTGAGGCAAGTGGCAGCACCACTGAGCTAAAGATCTCTGGTCCTCTCCTGTTTTTAACATCAAAATCTAAATGTTTGGCAATTAGTAAATTCACTAACTAATTTTCCTCACCAAGCATTATTAAGAACATAAATACATACAACTTTACAAATTTTAAAGCACACTATGAAAGTTACCTATTTGCTGTTCTTTCTAGGAATACACCCTCTCCACCCCTCACCCCAAAGTCTGTGAAGATCAAATATGGCATTATGACAGTTGAGGGTCCTGTCTTATATCTTTTCTGCAACCTAAAAAAATTTTTTAAATCGAAATTTTAATTTCATAAGTTCAATATAAAATCATTGTTTCTGCCAATCAAACAGAGAGAAAGCTCAACCAAACCTCTTAGGGGGTGGTGATCTTAGGATCATAAAAAAAGACAAATGAGGTTTTGGTGGTTGTGTAAGGAAATCTCCTGCCATCCTGTACTGATTTGCACTTTTCTACCATTGCTCTCCAAAGTCTCAGCTCTGAGCTCCACTTCTCTTGGTGCTGTTTAGTTTGCCTGTCTTTGCCGGGGCTGATTCCTGCCCTGCTAGGAAGTTCATTTTCTTTGCTTCTTATTCTGATCCTGCATTTGGCCTCTTTCACCCATAGCATCCACACAGGTATCATCCTTCCCTGAAGCCTGTCTGCATCTTTTGTCTCTTCCAACCATTTCAGGGTCTGTCCTTCTGGAAGACGGGTGGCCCTGAGTTGCGGATCCCGCCAGGTGCACTGATTTGGCAGAGCACATGCGCAGACACAGAAAAGGGGTTCAGCTCCCCAACAGCTCCAGCAAACTCTACTTTGAAGGACCCTGAAGGATCTCTCCATCTCTCTATGTCTGCAACAGGAATGTCATTGATGTAGTCTATAATGTCAGTATTCCTAAGCCACACAAAACTTCCTGGTCAGGACCATCACAAAAAGAAGTAGAAGGCTATTTTTTTCACACCCAATAAAATCTTGCAGCACCTCATCAAAGGCAACCCTGAAGGGGGAGCCCCATGCTTTGAGTCATCATACTGCCCATTCTCAACGGACTACTGAGTCAGATTTGAGGGCAAGTTCCACTTCAAAAAAGTTCTATGACACCGGATAAGTCACTTGACTTCTGTAAGCCTCAGTTTACCTATTCTCAAAGTGAGGCTGATGATAATAATCTTACTGCTTCCCCGGGGCTTAACATGGGTAATGGTTATCAAATCTTTGCTTGAATCAGTTGCAACACTTTTTCCTAGAAGTTAAGTCTCACATCCTTCCTCTGGCTCCTTCTAAGAGCCCCTGAAGATAAAGAATAAAGAATACAGCCGAAGGACAAGGCAGTATCAACACCGTCAACTGTAGCACCAAAGAATGGGAATCAGATATTCTGGTGTTAAGCAGCACTGCTCTCGTGCCAATCATTTCCAACTGCATCAAACTACCGGGCATTAGGGGCTGGGGATTTAGCTCAGTGGTTCTGGCGCCTGTCTCACAAGTGCAAGGTCCCAAGTTCGATTCCCGGTACCAAAAATAAAATAAAAAAGAAACTACTAAGCATGAGCCTTCTAACCCCCACTTTAGATTAGGAATGGGAGAACCTGAGAGAAAAATAGGACTCTTTTAATCATTAGCAAGTTTATTACACGTTATGCCTTCCACGCCTTGCTTGGAGGAAAGCCGCAAGAGCTCAGGGCTGTAATCTGACAACATGCCAGGGGAATCAGAGGAGGCCACCGGAGCTTCACTTTCCAGAGCCTCACTTCCCAAAGCCTGAGCGGAAGGCCAGCCTTCCAGTCCTGAAACCACCCTGAGCCCCACAAGCAATCTGTGCCTTTAAAAAAAGACACAGAGGCCTGGGGATTTAGCTCAGTGGTTTCGATGCCTGCTGTGCAACCGCAAGGACCCGAGTTCGAGCTCCGGTACCAAAAAAAAAAAAAAGACAGAGCTGAAGATTAGAGGAAAAGAAGGACTAAAGCAAAAAGAAAGACATAAATACGAAAAGAAAACTACAGAGACAAATTAAGCATCGTCTCCATCTCCCACTACCAGGATGAAAGAAAGTCTGTGCTAGGCTGCGAGGGAAGGGGATGCAAACTCCCCAGGAACCCCCAGGACCCAGTTTGAGAGCTGAAAAAGAAAGAAATGAAGGGGTGACTTCCAAACCCCAACTCCTACTAACCATATCACAGGAGGAAAAATAGGACGGAAAGAGAGAAAGGTATGTGTCAAGTCATAAAATATGTTCACAATTGCACATGAAAAAACCACAAGGGCTCTGTTCATCCAGATACGGGAACTCCATCTTCTGAATCCATGCCTGGGTCACTAAGAAGGTAGGAAAAATCAAGAATCAAGAGCTCAGTGCACTTTTAGGGGCTCGCTCACCTGGAAAGGCCACCTCTGCCCCAGTCTTCAACATGGAAAGCAACCTCCAGCTGATAGTCTTTTAGAAAGGTGAGAATTGGGAGCAACTAGGGTCATGGGTGGATGCTCTTCTGAAAAGAGGAAACGGGTGGTAGTTCTACATATAATTTTACTCCTTTCATTGGGAAACTACAGGTTAACAAATCTCATCTTCAAAAGAAAGTTTCCCCTGAATCTAAAAAACGTTAAGTCAAGCTTCCACCACAGAAGAGAAAGCAACTGATATTTGTCAAATGACTGCAGACCAAAGAGTGAATTCTGCATTACTAATTCCACGACCTTCTTATTTACTGTCCTGTACATAGGCATTCAAAGCCAACAACAGGAAGCTAACAGTAGATTCATTTTCTTAATTGTTATAGAAATGTCTCAGACTGACCTATAAACCATATGGAATCAAAGAAGGTATAATTTATTCTGAAATACATGTTTACAAAATGCAAGACAAGCGTTTGGATTTATTTCAAATGTATTTAAGAAAAAACAACAATAATACAATACTCCCTTGAACAAATACTGCAGAGTATGTGGTAGTTAATTTTAAGAAAAAGAATGCAAGTGATCACTTACATTTTTGAAGTAAAGGTTAATTTGCAGAAAATGGGACGTTAAAATGTATGTAATTAACTCAAAGGTATACAATATCAACAATGGAAGGCAGTGACTAACGAAGGAAGAAGACCGGTCTAGCTTAGAAGTACTTGCAGAAATGACACAAGGACTGAAATTCTCTTGTTTGAGCTCTTTCCCCCACTTAACCATCAGAGAAGCTCTAGTCACGGATCACAATATAACTCAAAATATAGTCCCTGGACCCAGTGCTTACTAAATCGGCAGAAATGGCTTTTGCAGCATGAGATTCAGATTCCACTAAAACCAACACATACTTTTTTATATATTTATATATGTATTTATATATATATTTATATATGTATATATGTTTATATTTATTTATATTTATTTACATTTATATTTATATTTATATTTATATTTATATATATATATATATATATTTTTTTTTGTACCAGGGATCGAACTCGGGTCTTTGCACTTGCACAGCAGGCAGCGAAACCACTGAGCTAAATCCCTGGCCTATACTTTTATACTTTTTAACTATTCCAAGTAAGGCAAAGCTCCATCTGACTTTTTGCTTGTTTGTATGTGAAAAGAAATTCTGAATGGAGCAGTCTTTTATAGACAAATAAGGAATTAATAATTTTAATTATTTAGCACAGCCAAGTATTTATACATCATTAAATATAAAATACATGAAATGTTAGATGGGTGCTTTTTTCTACCCTGTCTTACTGTAAATGAACATACTATAATACCTGGACTATTTTATGTTACATACTTCTTTACAGTAACATATTTTAACATAGTCCTTTATAGTAGCATGTTCCTTTATAGTAATATAGTACAGAATTTTTTGTTTAAATTTCTGTGGCTATAGCAATATCACTTTTTGTCTTCTAAAAATACTTTAGGCTTCTGCCTAGATTTCTTCTGCTGCAATTCTGTTTATGGAGAAAAATAGCTACTTTTAAAATGTCCTTTTTTTCATTAGTATAAGTTTGTGATATACAATGAACACATTCATTGTGGGGACATATACACAGCACATTTTAGTCTTTATTGTGAGATTAAACACATAATGAAAAATCAAAATACATGTACATATGCATACATGAACATAAATGTAAACTCACATCCATAACCCACTTCTAAAGTCCCACCAGCAAAATCCCCATTGACTCACTGTTTTATCACTGAATAGAGAAACAATTCACCCAAGGACTATCAGACAACATTCTCAATATTTACTAAAACTGTGCATTTACTAAAATAAAGTTTTTTAGCTACTACCTTGGTTATATTAAGCAAGTTGGTTTCCAGTTCAGTATTAAATGCAAATTTCAATCAATGTGCAGGCATTGGTTGGCTGAAGAGGGCAGACACTGGCGACTGCATGAGCTAAGGCAAAAATGGACAAACAGACCAGGAGGTGGAAACCAATCCACCATAATTTGATTTCAGGAATCCTGTTAGACTTCTTCCTGCTATGTTTTTATCTAGTGGCTTTAAGAGTTAGCTGCTGCTACAAACACTGGGGTTATCTAACCAGAAGGGTAGGAAGCAGACCTCTCCTCCACAGCCCTGGAGGGTGTGATCAGTCGGAGCTGCCCCCAGATCTTCATAAACAAGGCACTTTCCCATCAAAGGTCCTCCTGGAATGGAGCTGCGGTTGTTTACACTGCTTTCTTTTTCCATTAGGTTTACTTTCCCCATGTTAAACCCTGTCAACTTTACTGGCCAGAAACCTGTCATCAGAATAGGACCGTCTGCTTTGAAGACTCCTTTTAAGAAATGTCAAGGGGCAGTAAACATAAAATAGGATCCATAGCACTACCAATGACAACAAAAACAGAGCCAAAGCTAATCAGTCTCTTCCATAAAACACCCGCTCTGTCTCCCTCTCACACACACAGTAGCAGCCCTATAAGATCTGCGCAGCGAATGTAAGCGACAGAGGAGGAAGCAGCTAAAAGAAAGAATTCCTGCTGTGTTCTCCCCTTGTGCCTCCTTCACAGTGAAAAGGGTTCAAGGAAAGAATGTTTTATTGCACACTGCTGTTCACGACCAGCAGGGCAAGTTTATTCTGCCTGGGGACACACGTGGGCAGAGTTTGGTCATCTCCATATGTTCTCAAAAAGAAACTGTCTTGAGTTTTTCAGGCCTGGACTAATGTAAAACAAGCCACACAGAGACATGACACACATACCTGGCCTACGGGCTGGGGATTTACCTCAGCGACACCCTGTCTGCCTCGAAAGCTCAAGGTCCTGAGTTTGATCCCATGTATGGGGGCGGGGGGCGGGGGGAGAAGGCAGGCTCTGAGGAACACTCCCCCCTCTTGGGCCTCACATGGAGCTGACAAGAGTGTCGTTACCATGGCCACAAGCCTGGAAGCCTGGAACCAGGTGAGGATCAGTTGATGTCAGAAGGTGAAGGCTCAAAGGGGGCAAACGAAAAGCTTCTTTTACCCCTAAGTCACCAAAGCTCCCAGGAGACTTTCCCCAGAACAGAACTAAAGCACTCAGGGATTTACAAAGAAAGAGAAAAAAAAGAAAAGAAACTGGATTTGGGGACTTGTCAAAACTGCTACAAATGCACCTTAAAGTCTGGGACCAGAATGAGACTCTGACTTCTTCTGAGGCTCCATCTACCAGGTAATTCCTACAAACAGGTGAGGCTGGCCAACAACTGGAACCCACCTGGAGCATGCTAGTATTATTATCATTTAACAGCAACCAACATTCATGTGTATGTTGTGCTTCCATTTACTCCACATTGTTTCTATGAGCAATTTCATTTCAACAAATTCAGGTGAGGAAAAGGGTAAAAGTCGCCCTCATTTCACAGCAGAATTGCTCAATAGTTTGAGAGAAAATCCCAGCTAGAAAGCAGAGAAATGAAAATGAAACTCAGGTCTTGTCTCTTTCCAGCAGACCACTGCTCTCCTGCAGAAAGCAGCCTCACCTTTTAGACATATCCTTCCCCATCCTGCTTGTTTCTCTCCAGCATGGGAGAAAGAGGCCCTTTCTTTTGATGCATGTAACTCATGCATGGCTGCTGCTCAGCAAATGGCTTCTGGAATGAGGAGCACTTGTGTATGTGCCATTCCAACGTACCCGCACTTTTCCTGCCCTGGGTGAGGCACTTTGGGGCTACATAAGTCTAACACAGAATATTAAACAGACCAAAACACCAGGAAGGAACGCAGATGTGCATGTTCCTGTGTGCACACAAATGCCAGCTGGCTTCTCACACCTGACATGTGCCCCCCTTCCCAAACCTTGTGCTTTTCTCAACACGACGGTCAGTCTGTATAAGCTATGCCACCTAGCTGCCAACCACATCCCTGGTAACTCTAGTTAATCTTTAGCTTCACGCTTCTATTTTAACAACAGGTTCCCCCAAGCCATCCCTGTTTTAAGGTCAAATGATGTTGTGCCAATGGCAGAGTCTGAGGATTTCTGTTGTGCTAGAATCAACTTGCTGGTCCCTACCTCTCCCAGGGTGTTAACAGGCATTTGGCCCATTCTGCTCCTCCTCGGCCGTTCTCTCCCACACTCATTCCTGCCAGCTTCAAAGAATCCCAGTGGCAAAAGAAACACCCTAGATTAAAAGACAAAATAAAACAAAATCCTTGCAAAAACCTGCTGATAGTGGAACTCAGCTCTAGGTGGGAACCAGGAGTAACTCACTGTTAACACCCCAAATCCCAGCAGGGAACAGCCAAACCCATCTCCCTAATTATTTCCAGAAGTTTTAAAATCCATGATAGGTCATTATTACTCACCACTCAATACTTAAGTAAATGAATGAATGAATGACTATGATTATTCTATAACATGACCTATCAAATTCTTACTGAACATTCTAAATTACTAGAAGAGCAAAAGATCAATGACTATTCATTGATCTTTTTTTCTAATTTATTCTTTAGTGGCATATACACCTTTAAAGCCATGCTTATTTGCCTTGTTACTGTCACTTAAATGTTTTATTGTTTACAAAACTTTTCTCAACTATTTTTATGGCTTGCTGCCACGTGAGCAATGCAATATGCATGTAGATACTAATAATGAAAGTAACACTAGCACTTTATCATTTCAAGGATCACACTCCTCCAAGTCAGTTCTAATGTTGTTTATTTCACTATACCTTTTCACTAGTAGACGAACCATTTTAAAGTTTATTTCTTCCTAAATTCTTCAACTTCCTGAGTATTTGTCTGATTTCCCCTATTACCTCCTTTCTTACCCTTTTATTCCTAATATCCCCCTTTCCACCTTACATTACTATGAAGCACAACCTAAAGCCAGCATTTACTTCCTGACCTCCAAAATGAAAAAGACTCATAAATTTAAAAAAGGAGAAAAAGTTCTCATTACTACTTTTGAACTCTATGAACAAAAGTTATGTTTCCAGAGAAGATAAGCCTTTAACCTACTTTGACAACTAAACAATGGTTTGTACATATTGTGCTCACAATTTTGTTTTCTATCATTAGATGGGAAAAGTAGAGAAGTACACTATTAAAAATGCTATGGCTTTTTATTTTTTTATTAACCACTCTAATGCAATAGAAACATGGCGGGAGCCCTCCTTAGAAAACATGAAGGGGAAAAATGGGGAGTTATATGGCTCAATGTTGGATTATTAGTATTGACACTGCTATTACTCAGTGATCATCTGGAAATTCTACTCTTACTGTTCCCTGTAATGCTTTTTACATCTCCATTATCTTCCCCGACCACAGTGAAGCCATTCACAAGCTATGAACAGAGCTCACAAAATCCAGGATTGTTTATATACCAGCTGCAGCATGGAGACACAAAAAGGTCTAAATGGGTGTTGTCTAACCTGTTTTCGTGTTTTCTCTGCTTATTTCTTCCCAAGCTCTTAGCAAACAGGTAGTTAAACATTTGGGACCAGTTACTTAGCTTGCTGTGCAGTCACAGGACTGGTCCACACCGAGCACTCAGTACTTTGAAGGACACCTTTGGTTTGGATCTGTTTCACCGGGTTGGGGCCCAGGTCTCAGGTGTCTCACAAAACCAAAGGAGGACATCGGCCATGTGGCAGACCTCTGTAATCCCATCTGCTCCAGAGGCTGAAGTAGAAAGACTGAAACTCGAGGCCATCTGGGGCAACCTTGGGAGACTCTGTCTCAAAATCATTTTTTTTAAAAAAAGGATTAGGGACATAGCTCAGTGGTAGAGCACCTAGCATGTTGCAAGGCCTTGGATTTGATTCCCGGTACTAGGAAAAGCTAAAAGGAAACAACAACAACAACAATCCCCCTAAGCAAGGACTTCATTCCTTGCTCTGGTCACCTGAGGCACAGTGCACACAAATGTGAGGTTAAAGGATTCTCTATTTGGCTGCAGTGGACTCAGGAAAAGGAAAAGAGAAGAGAGGTCCCTGAACTGGTCCCTCCCACTTCTCCCTAACTCCACCCTTGCTGCTGGAGTGGTCTTATTTCCAGAGCAACTTAGCCAAGGCAGGAGCGCACATGGAGAGAAACCTAGAATTTTGAAAATATTTCCAATTTCTTTTCTTGTCTCTCACACAAGAGCAAGCTTACCCCACTAGTACCTTGCAATTTTAATTCATAAGGCAGTTTCAAAATAAAGGATAAGGTACCCATGCCACCTAGAAACACCTCAAATCCTACCCACTAGGTATAGCTACTGCCTTCATTAAAAGTCACATCTTCTTGGCAATGGTGGCCCCACCCTTTTTCATTGACTTACATCTGTTGTCATCTGTCCTACAGATCAGATTGCTTTTTAGACCTCTACCATTTTCTGCCAGTGAAAAATTCACGCCTTCTCCTTTAACTACTATGGGCTAAATCTACTTTACTGAAGGAAATTCGGGCCCTAAGTAAAACTCATGTAAACTTTCCATTTCACTGTGATGTTTTCTTTTCTTGGATTCAGTGCAAGTCTTTTCTAATCTAAGAAATGACTCTTAAAGGCCCTCCATCCCTATTTGTTTTCTAATTTAAGAGCATCTCTCTGTACATACACAAAACATCAAAAGCGCCAGTGCTGTGTCCAGAGCTGTGGGGCACAGGGAACAGCTGATCTCAGCCGAGGGTTGTGACCTCCACCCTCCCTGAGTGGGCTCCTCCTCCCAGGGTGGCCGTGTGGCCCGTTCCCTTAGCATTCGCTGCAGCCTGTCTTCCTCCAATTCCACTTTGATACGCACACATGTTTGGGCTCTAACGCTCAGCAGTTCATCTCCAGCATCAATTTCCTTCATGTTCTTTTGTCTCAGGACAGAGTTCAACAACACACTGTCTGGTTGTCAAAATGCTTTAATGCTTTCCCATGGTTTAGACCAATGATCTCAGCATCTAAAGGAGAACAGAGAGGACTAGGAAATTACAACCATCCTTTATGAAAAACAAGAAAGGCATCTAAAAGAGCAAATATTTTATGATTTGCTCAAAGTATGGACAAATGAGAACAAAAGTACCAGTTTTTCAGCTCTTGTAGACATGCTTAATTCACCCTGTTACTCTCGTGTGACTATACAATAAACAGAAATGGATACGTCAAGTACAGGTGCAAATTCCCTATGATGAGGGTTACCATTACACATACCTAAAATGTACCAATCAATGTTTGGCTTAAAAATAAATACATACATACATACATCCAAAAGAAACGGAACCTGAAGCACATACAGATGGAGAAGGAAAGAGAACATGAATGGACTATTTCCCTAGGGATTTTCTTCTTTTTGATTCTGCCCCTGTTGACTCATTTAGGAAAAAGGAATGAAAATACAAAACAGACCCTTCTACATTAAATCCCCTACATTAAAAACTTCCGGTCTTTGGACACAGTTACAGTCAGGCTCCTGGCTTTCTGATGTTCTATTGTACAGTGTGGTGTCTATGGAAAAGAGAAATGCATGTATATGAAAGAGCTAGGAGAGATGCCTTTTAATGTTTCACCCCAAGGAAAGGGGAAATGTTTGACTATCTTGATTTGCTCATACATTTATCAAAACATCACACAGGTAGGGTGTGCTGGCACCTGCCTACAATCCCAGCACTCAGTAGGCTGAGGCAGGATGGTTGTGATTTTGAGGTCACGACACAGCTATCTCGTGAGTTCAAGCTTACCCTAGGCTACATAGCAAGCTTCTTTAAAAAAAATAAACTAAAAAGGGAAAGAAAAACATCATACTGTACCCCATAAATCTGAACAATTATTATGTGTCTGTTAAAACTAAAACTTCCACTTTGTATGGCTACCCTAGCTTTGCAGAGATCATGTTCCCCAGCTGTAATCCGAGTTTGGTACTGTCTTCTCCATCCTCCGTTTAGTAGCACTCTATATACTCATCCTGCTACAATATCCCATTGTAATCCAGAGAGAACTCCTTGAGTAATATCTGCCTGGACACTCTTATTTGGGGATTAGTACTGTTCTATTTAATTGTTGTAAACAATGCTGCCATGAGAAACTTTATTCCTTCCAGTTACTTGTGGTGTGTCCTATGGCATTTAGGCTAAGTAAAATTTCAGCTTTTTAAAATTATTAGAAAATTCTTCTCTGAGTACACTGCCCCAGACTTATAGTGGCATCAATACAATGTAAGTGAACATGCTTCCCCACATACAGCTCAGTGTTGGCTTTTTAACTTCCATTTATTTTTTCCCTATTCCTAATTTGCTGTTTGTTGTTGTTGTTTCTGGTACCAGAGATGGAACTCAGGACCTTGCACTTTCAGGGCAGGCGCCAGAACCACTGAGCTGAATCTCCGGACCCCGCTGTTTGTTTTTGTGCTGTTATTGTTGTTCTGAACCCTCAGATAGATACTGTACAGAATCCTTTCCTTGTCACCCCATTTCCCAGTGTGGCGCATCTGACAATGAAAACAGGACACGAACCCACATGGGAATGACTCCCAGTTGCTCAGACCCTGCGTGGCCTTCGTGGAATGTTAGAGTGCTGTTATTAACTTCTGTGATTCATGCTAAAGACATGAGGTCAGAACACGAATGGTAACAACAGGGCAGTAACAACAGCAGCGAGCATTTAGATCATACTCGCTATGTTCTAGGCGCTCTTCTAAGAGCTTCTATAAACCCTACCTTGAGTAAGTGCTCAGTTAGAACAACACTGCAATAGGTTATACAGCAGTGTTATCCCACTTGACAGTTGAGATCAACCAATTTTCTCAAGCTCAAATGGCTACTAGGCACAGAGTCAGAAATTAAAATTAGCCTGACTCTTCCACAAAGCCGCGACCCTATGTAGAAAGGCTTTACTTAAAGAATACTCAATTCAGGGCTGGGGATTTAGCTCAGTGGCACCTCATCTGCTTCGAAAGTGCAAGCTCCTGAGTTTGATCCCCTGTTCCAAAAAAAAAACAATACTCGGTTCATCTGCTCCCAGAGTCTGTGGCTACGTGTGTGATCCTGATATAGGGGTATGTTATGGGGATGACATATGGACCTCTAAATGATATAAGGGAAACATAACTCTTAACCTGCTGGATATCTGATATGCCAAGTTTGTGTTTTCTAAAATCGAAGAACAAATTCAAGGAACAATGGAGGTTAAGAGTGGGAAGTATTTACTGAGAGAAAGCTTCACCTAGAAAGTAGGTTACCCTTGGACCCCGCTTCTCAAGGGAGTTTTATAGACCAAAGCCAGGAGGTGAGGCAGGTACAAGGCAGGACAAAACTTTAGACAACTAATAAGATTACAAGTATAATCGCTTAGGTAATACTGACCCAACGGAAAATCACAAGGTGGGTATAAGGTGGGACAAAACTATGGTCAACCAATAAGATTACAAGTATAGTCGCTTATGTAATATTGATTAAACAGGGATCAAATGGGGAAGCAAGTCACCCAGCAAGCTTATAGGTAACAGGGAATGAGCAGGTCTTTCCTTGCAAGGAATGAGCTAGGGAGGTTTTGGTCCCCATCCAAGGTGACTGATGTCTCTTTAGAATGTCAATCACTGCTGTTCATCCCAGGGGGGTATGAGTGTGGTCATTTGTCTTTGTTTTGAAGCCTCCAGCCACAGTTGTAGTATTTTCTTATGTTCTCCATTGACTCTCCACTGGCCCAGCCCTGTTTGATTGCCTATATTTTAAGTACCTTAGCTGTCTATAATAATCCCACCAATCCTCATCCGGGCTTTCTTCAGGAATTGGACAGGAGGCCTTCTCTGAGGAAAAGCCAGCACTTGGTGAGCTGAAGAACCCCAAGAAGCCCTTCAGAGACCACTGCTCACAGCCAGGCACAGGCCTGAGCCCCTCTGTCACCTCCATGCCCTCAGTGGGGCTGCTGTAGGGGAGAGGGGAGTTTTCTCAAGGCCTTGCAACCCTGGGCAAGAGAAAGGCTGAGCTTTCTCCCTATTCTGCTGCTTCAGCAAAGTTTGGTCCTTGGGCAGAAAAATCTCAAAGCACACAAGTTCTTGTTCTGGAAAACAAGCTAGGTGAACTCTATAAACCAGAGGAGGATGGTTAATTTAAGAAAAAAAAAAAGGACAAAGCTGCCTCTGCTAAAGGAAATCATACAAACAAAAACAATGAGCCCATTAGGCAGTGCCTATGAGGTATTTAGACCCTGAGAACTTTGAATGCAGTGGAGAAAGGGCTCTCGACTAATTCTGGGGCTTGTTTAGTCTGCTTGTCTCAAATCCTAGGTAATCATTTTAATCATCGTTATGGTCAAAACCCGGTTCTGGGGATTCAATGGACCTTTCAAAGAGCAGGGCAGGCCTGGCCCGGCCCACCCCAGATAAGTCTTCCCCTCTCCAAGGACCACAAACTTCTCTTTATTAAGGCTCTCCACAAGATTGCAAGATCGTAAGCAAGTAGAAAGTAGAGCCTAGTTTTATTTCCTGTCTCTTCAAAGCAAACTGTTAGCTCCAAAAAGAACAGTGAGGTATCATCTCTGTTGTTATTGCTATCTCTGATTCATAGGTCATTTTGGGAATGAAAACTTAAAGAGGGGAAGTCAGATTGCATTTAAAGCCTCTCGTTTCCCTGATATAGACCCTAAAACCTTGTGACCAGTTAACAGGGCCCTTCCAAGTGCAAGAGGACTTTTACAGAATCTTCAAACTCCACCAACTAATCCATCTAACAGTCAAGGGAACATATTTCCCAAATTCTAATCCAATAGAAGGGGAGCTGGATTGGGGGAGGGGAGAGTTAAGAAAGCAAACTCTCTCTAGGCCACCTACTCCCACCCTCCCAGAGGTTCAGATGCCAGGGGAGGCATGGTCACCTCCAATTAATGTGTCATTGCTCTTTTATATCCCAGCCAGGAAGGCCTGGCTGCTCCCAGTCTGGGAGGGTACAGAGCAGTAATTGTCACTTAGCCACTTAACTCCCAGCGCACAGCTCTCTCAATCCTGTGGTTTATCTCTCTGCCAATTAACTGCTGTCCTTTGCCTTTCCGTGTGTGCTGTCAGGGCCAGGCCCAGGCCTGGTCCACAGCAGAAAAGGAAATCCTGGGCCAGTGCCTGGTGGAGCCGAGCTCATCCTTGAAGCACTGCAGGGGCTGCAGAGGTGTCCTCGAGAAGCAGCAGCCCCTGGGCTTCTCCTTAAAGGCCCACTGCCTCTCTACCACACTCTGGCTGTGCTCCGTGAAAATCTGACCCAAACGCCATGTGGATGATGATGATGATGGAGGCACAGGCAGGGTGTGGTGGCTCAAGCCTCTAATCCCAGCCTCTCAGGAGGCTGAGACAGGAGGAAGCTGGGTTCAAGGCCATCCTGGGCAATTTAGTGAGACCTTGTCTCAATAATAATAACAATAATGATGGTGATATTAGAGCAACTGCTCAGCATGACTGCAGACAAGTGGAGAAAGTAGCAGGGATTATCACAAAATATTATTGCAGAATCAAGGCAGGCATAGCCTACAAACAGGAATACAGTAAAGTTTGGTCTCACAGCTCTTCTTTGGGATGAGATTTCCATACAAGGTGTTTATCCACCTATAACTGGGACCTCAGGTGTGGGGGACATGTGCATTTTCTCAGGCAGTGCTGAGTTAAAATATCTAGAAATTATATTTGTATTCTACTGTTATAGTGTAGGTTAGTGGCAAATTGTATGTTAAAGTCAACAAATTTTATTTTAAAAAGAAAAGGACTCCTTATAGGTACAACCAGATGCAAATCCTTAAATCAGAAAAAAAGAAAGAAAGAAAGAAAGAAAAAGAAAGAAAGAAAGAAAGAAAGAAAAGGATAAAAATCGCTTGCCAAACAGTGTATTCAGATTTTTGGGTTCTACAAAGGTTGTTCAGTATAAACCTCGTTTTTTTTCAAATATTTGGTTTACTCTGTCTTCATGAGCCCTGTTTGAGCTTTTATCCCGGAAGGTTGAAAACTCCCTTGGCACAGGCAGCCTATTGACCAAAATGTATCAACCCAGCCCGAGTCTCCCACTGGAATGCCCGTGTTTTAAATCCTGACCAGGAGGGAAAGAGAGGCGGGGAAATGTGACCTCTGAAAACAGCTCCTGCCTGACACAGCGTGAGGCTGCCCCTTCACCCCGCAGCAGCAGCAAGCTCCCTCTGCCATTCCATCCTCCGGAGCCCCAGCACCCACAAGAGGAGGCCCCCAGCCGGAAGAGTCCTCTTCTAGCTGGATCCCCACACCCTGTCTCTAGGTCTAAAATAAAACTCGGAACTTCTCTGCCAATGAGCTCTGCCAGGCCTGATGACGCGGCAGTGCCGTCAGTTCTATTTGCAGGCCAGGCCCCTGCGCTCGGGGCTTCATCCAGGTAAGGCGGAATCGGGGAGGGAGCAGGAGGGAGCGGGGAGGAGCCTTCAGAAGTCGGACCTGTCCTCCTTCTTCCCCTGCACACGCGAGAGCTGGGCAGGTGCCAGCGCGATTGTACACAGCGTCGCGGGCCGGGCTGTGCGAAGAGGCCTAGCCAGGCTCATTGCTATCCTCGGGCTACGTGCTCCCCACTGAATACCAGAGGGGGTAATCTGTTCAGCACGTAACAAAGAAAAATCACAAGTAAAATGAGCTAAGCAACAGCCAGGGAGACCCAGCTTTGTTCTCCCTCACCACCTCCTAGCCTTCTAATTAGGAAAAAAATCTTAAATTTGGAACCAGTTCGCTCTTTTCTTGCTCATTTCAGACATCACCTTCACCCACCCCTAGTGACTAGAGTGTTTCGAAAGGATGGAGCATGGCCCCTAAATAGCTGGTGGCCTCAGGATGAACTTCCTAATTAAGGACCCCCCCAAAAGTAACTTTTCCTTTCAGCTCTGTGTTTCTAAAATTCTGCTTCAAACTGAACCAACTATTCGAACACCGCTGTCTTTGTCGCCCTGTCTCTCCCTGTCCCTGCCCCCCCCCCCCCCTCGGATCGATAGCTGCCTCTCTGGGTCATGAAGTGGGCAATAAACTATGCTTTTTCTTTTGTCTCAAAGCCAAAAGACACTCAGGAAGAAGCCAGTTCCTCTCTTCCCGCCCTCTGCGTGTGATTGGCAGCCAGTTCAGGTCTGGCAGCCAGCCACGTGGCTGAGACCAGCATGTGGGCCAATCGCCGCGCCCCTCCGAGCGCCCTCCCGCCCCCACACTCCCGGAAGAGCAGTCTTTCCAGAGCTTGGGCTGCAGCCACCAACCACCCCTAGGGCTGCCTTGGCTCCAGACCTCAAGCCCGAGCCCCACCTCTTTCTCAAAGGACCTCACAGAGTACCTGCCCTTGGAGCTTAACAAGCCTTTCCTCCTTCATTTGTCAGATTCAAGTTGACTCACTGCCAAGAACCTTTGCTCCTTCCTACCTTATCTATCCCCCAGCAATCCCAGTCACTCTTTCCAGCATTCACAGAGCAAAATTCCCAGATTCCCCAAGACCACCATGAGGGCCTGATCACCACAGACCTGCTGTGTATACAAAGCTGAGCACATTCTTTTCCTCTCTAAGGTGATCATCAGATTTGTGACTCTACTTTGTGCTTGGGGCCGGGGGACATATTAACTGCCCCTCTCCTCACCTGCATCCACCTGTGAGCTTTAAAACTTTTACCTCACACCTGTTTCTCAAATCCAGCTCTCAGAATCCAGAGCTAAGACCACAGCCCTAGTTCAAGTTCAAAGCCATCCTCACTACCTCCCTTGCTCCCTGCCAAGAGGAAGCTAATACCTAAGTCTGACTCCCATCGCCTCCAGGGCCCCTCTGCCCGGCACTCCAAGCCCCTCGGCTGACATCTGAGCTGCAGCCCTCTCACTGTCATCCCACCCCTCCCTGCACCAAGGCCCAGCTCACAGGAAGCCCCCAACCTCATGGCAGGGTCTTCCCTTCCCAGAGTGCACCCCAACCCTCATGCCTGGGTCTCTGCTCAGGGGCTCCAGACCAGGCTGAGCTGTTCTTCCTTGCTCCTGTGATGCTGCAACATCTTGTCACTGCATAAGGTAAGGGACGGTGTCACATTTCTCCGCAGAGTCGTGAGCACCTGTTACACTCAGCAGCAACTGGGAAGCTGGATTTGTGCTTCCAGATTACAGTTAATGCCATCTATTACTCACCACAGGGCAATCAATACCTCAGTCTCAGTCAGATCCAGGCTAGTGTTATCTATTTAAAGGCAGCAGACTCCCAGACACCAAAGATTGTGTCCAGGTAACATATTTTGTCTCACAACTTGTATACTCTGGGACATTTAACGTGATGGAGTGGAAGATGATGACGATGACAATGACGTCAGCCATGACAGGAAACCGGAGCTGACCAGACATCCCTCTGTTCTCCGTAGCTGCTTAAAACAGTACATGATGAGTCACAGAGTGACAGCTCACTTATCTTGAAACCTTGACGAACCAGAATCCAGCCCGGAACATCAGTGAAACATGCTTCTGAAAAGCCAAAATGTGTACCAGAAAGTCCACACCGTGGGGCTGAGACGGAGCATGGGAATGGGGCCATGTGGTCCATGTTTACAGCCTGTCCTTGCTCTACATCCACCTGGATAACTGGAGTGATCTCATTTCCCAGGCACACAGCAAGTTAGACATCAAATACGGGAAGTGGGCTGGAAAGAGTGTCCCAAGCTCCCATACAGTGGTAGCAGGACAAGGATTCACCATGCCCCACAGCGGGGACTCAGAGGATACAGCAGCCTGGGACAGTTCATGTTTAGGGAGAACACAGCAGCAAACCCTAATGTCACCACCACACATCTAGAGATACAATATTCCCCCCCACAGTGATAACTGAGATAGCAAGAGAAAGAGTAGAGGTCTACACAACATGCTCTACTTACAGAGGAATAATGGTGGCTTTTTTTGGTTTTTTTTTTAAAAAAAGCTTTAGGGCCAGGGATTTAGCTCAGTGGTTTTGCCCCTTGCCGTGCAAGCACAAAGACCTGAGTTCAATCCCCAGTACCAAAAAAAAAAAAAAAAAGCTTTAGCACTTATTGAAGTAGAGTGTCTTTATCTGGAAATTTTAGATACTACTGAAATACCTGACCAATGAGCAGTTGCTTAACTGTATCCAACTTGGAATTGTTGAGCAACCACACCATAGGCCCTGCCTGTCAACTAAGAGTGTGCAACCTAAAACAACTCAATCCCCCAGAGAACACATTTGTCTACACAATTTTATTTTAAAATGCAATGCAATAGAAAACCTTATCTGCCAAAAAATTACTAAATGTAGCATGTTCCAGCACCTCTCCATCCATGCAAAACAGGAATGGACTTAGATTTTAATTTAGGGCAAGAGCATGAGAGGTGAGTATTTCAAGACAGGTCCTGCTTGGGAAGATGTTTTCTTTTGGTCTCTTTCTTCTGTCCTCTCTCCCTCTGCCTTTCACCACCATGTGCTGGACACCTCAAGTGCACAGGAGCATCTCAGATGAGGGACGTAACCTAAGACTAGGTTTGCTCACTCTGCAGAGTCACATCCTTGTCATTTTCTTGGTGGTTCAGGGAGATCCAAGGAAATGGAGTGTAAGACAGACCTGGTTATTTTTCACCAAAGACAGGAGTTTAAAATGGGAGTAAACAAAAATGGCCGTTGGAGTAGCAAATATTAAATGGAAAACTTTGCAAAACAGAAGATTGCAAGAAGGAATGAAAAAAGAAAAGTAGTAGAGTGGCCAAAACAAGAAACTAGTGGGATTAATCCCAGCACTCTGGGAGGCTGAGGCAGAAGGATCACAAGTTTAAACCCAGCCTGGGCAACTTAGGACTTACAAGACCCTGTCTCAAATTTTTAAGTAATAATAATAGTAAAAGGGTTGGGTCATTGTGAAGGCCCTGGGTTCAAATTCCCAGAAAGAAAGAAAAAGAAGGAAGGAAGGAAGGAAAGAAGGAAAGAGAGAGAGAGAGAGACAGAGAGAAAGAAAGAAAGAAAGAAAGATAAATCCTGTAAACAGTATCAAAGAGTTAAGAACAGAGAATGCTGGGAAAGCTGCTCAAGAGTGGCCACTCATCTGATCGTTCCTGCAAAACTGGAAATTTCACAACTGCATATCCTAGCTCACTTTTCTTCCCAGTGACCAGAAGGAAGTGAGTCCTTTTAAAGGATGGGAGAAGTTAGCACAATAGTCTCAACGTTGTGTTTCCACCAAATGTTTCTAAACCGCCTATCACTGGTTTGGGATTTTGTCAAGCTGCCAGTATTAGGAAACTTATCTTACAACATTTTTATTTAAAGCTCAGAATCTTCAAGTCTTCCACGTAGTTTTTCTCCACAACTAAGTATTATACCAGGCAGAAATAAACACTAGTCATTCATTTATTCAACATTTACTGAACAAGTATTCTGTGCTTGGTCCAGGGAGCTTTAAGAAATCACATATTTTCGAAACTGGCTGAGTTCTATTTTGCACATGTGGTGTATGGTGATTTACACCAAAAAATATCCTGATAAAGAATATTTGTAGTATACTCAAAAGGTTTAGTAGAACAATCCAGGCTTGGGTCCTAGCTGTGTGACATGCAAGCTGCATGTCCTGGGCCAGTTATTTAACTTCTCTAGACACCGATTTCTTCATCTGTGACTGCAGTGAAACCTATTTCACCGTCATTATGATGATTAAATGAGATACCAGATGTCAAGCATTTAACAGAATCTGGCACGTGGCAGTTAAGCATTCCCTCAACTGTGTGTCGGACTGGATTCTAGGTACCAAGTCAGCAAGAGAACAGAACCAGGACCCCTCCTCTCTCTCCTCACCCTGCACCTTAGCATCCACAGTAACTGTCCAGGGCTTTGCGAACCTGTGAAAAGGAAACCAGGTGGATGCCATCGTTCTGTTTAAGATCCTATTGCAAGGTGTCCAAAAGACTGCACTTTCAAGGGAGATCAGCTGACAGACACACATACCCATGCGAAGACTATGTGAGTCTGTGACTATGTCCACCTGGGACCCCAAAAGGAAAGGGCTGAAGAGATCCACACCCAGCCTTAGGTAGAAACCATTTAAGAAACACTGACTGCTGTCTCTTGCCCTTTTGCTCTGAAAAGGAGAAAGGTGATTTAATAGAAGGGGGTGTAGCTCTATGCGAAGGAAGTTCCCAGAGGAACTGCTCCATTGTTTCTCCTGCTCTTTGACTCATTTTTTACTTTTCCTCTCTATTCCTTCCCAGCCTTCCCTCAATGTCTTGGTGTGTTCCATTTGGGACACAATAGATTCTTTGTTTATGAAATTCTAATGTGCAATAAAATCAGCTATTAGGGCAAGAATAGTTTATGCACAAAATATAAGGACTGAAGCCAGAAGAGGTAGTGCACCTCTATGATCACAGCACTCTGGAAGGCTGAGGCAGGAGGACTGCCTTTCAGAGTGAGTCTGGGCAATTTAGCAACTCAGTGAGATTGTTTCAAAACCAAAAATTAAAAATAAGAGAGCTGAAGATGCAGGTCAATATGATCAGTCTTCAGTACTGGGGGGGGGGACAGTATGGTTGACATGAGTTGTGTATTTCAAAGTATTTTCTTATCTATAACATTTCAGTTGATAGAGTTGATAAAAAAAATTAGCTAAAAGCCTTAAGTGTCTAGAAAACTCTATTCAAGCCAGAAGCATGTGATTGATATGCACGCTTCAGGAATAAAACATTTTTAATGCCTCAAACATAATCCAGAGTTGTTTGTTTTTGTTACTGGCACAAGCATCCACCCAGTCTCAACAGTAAGAAACTTCTGGTTATTTTCCGAGGTCAAGGCAGTGAGATTTGCCGGAAGTCAGGGGCACTCTAACTCACTTGGCTCTGAACAGGCTGTCAACCCTGTTCCCTCCTCTGTGTCCACTCTCAAGGAGGTTTTTAAATGTTTCCAAGTCTCATTGACTTCATTTGGAAAAATGGGACTTCTGAGAGGACTAAATTGAAGGACACAAGCAGGGGGTCTGAATGCACGTTAGGCATTCAGAAAAAGGTGTTTCCCCTCCCTCCCCGCCCCCAACATGCCACCCTCAAAATCTTTCCTTCCCCACACTGTTGTTACAGCTCTCCTGGACCGCTGCCCTCCCACTGGTTTTTCAGCCTCTTGACTCCTTCAAACCACCCCAAACCTGCTATTAGAAATAGCACTCAAAAAATCAGAAATGTAACCATGGCTCTCCTTGCCACAAATCCTGCTATGGAGATCACATTCGGAGCAAATCTGCATTCAGAGCAAAGTCCACATGCAACCCATCTGTTCAGCCTCACTTCCCTCAACCACGCACCCCTGCCCCTCAACGACCGAGGCCTCCACGTTCCAGGAAGGCAGTCATTGTTCCCGGAACGCGCCATCTGCTCTGGGGCACTGACTCTGCTGCCCCCCTCCTGGGCGACACCCCTCCACCCCTCCCATCTGCATCTGCAGAGACCACTGTCGCTTAGGAGCTCAGTTCCAGCTCCATTTCCTCTTTGAAAGGCTCCCTGACTTCCTTGGCTGGCCCCGGGACACGCCACTCTACAGCAGTGATGCCTTTCTCAGAGTTATTACTTGAGCTTTGTGTTCTACAGTCACCATATCCACAGTGGTCCTTCTCCACTAGATTCTCCTCCACTAGTTCTTCCACGGCCGACCGAATACCGAATATCACTCTTGTTAAAAAAAAATTACCCTCAAATAGATACTTTCTGGAACTGAAAGGATAGAGTGAGGATAGAAGAGACTCTAAAAAATATCTTTATGAACAGACGAATTTCTTAGTAGAGAAAAATCCTTCTCTTATGACTGATGAGTCTATTTCCCTTCCCTTGAATGTGAGCTTCCTTAACTACTTGAACAGAGGATGGAAGTGGTATTATACCATTTCCCAAACCTAGTTATTTAATAGGACTAACAGCTTTGGCCTTTGTTTTTTTAGAACCCTGAGATCCCCTTTAGGAAATATGATTCTCCTCGTGGAGGGGTTCCCATGATACAGGGGGAGGCACTCAAGGGAGCTCAGCCTTCGAGGGATCCTTGCCAAGGTGCCAGGTGGGTGAGAAAGGCCACACTGGGCCCTTCAGACCATTCCAGCCATTGACTTGCCTTCAAATGACCACAGCCAATGCTCCACTGGGACAGATAACTTCAGAAACCCCTGGTAAAACCCTGTACCAGAAGCCATTCTGTCCTTTACCACTCTGTCCTGGGCAGGTGATGAAGAGATCCTCACTCTCATTTGTCCAGCCTCCAAGTGGGTAGATACACCCATGATGACAAGAGGAACAAGGTTATGGGTGGAAAACACCTTCAGTTCACTGGCCAAAAACCACTTAGGCTAACTCAAGGTGCTAGCATTATTTTGAAGATAGCGATTCTCATGTGTAAAATAGCCTAAATCAGTCAATGCAGCTCCATATGTTGGGTCAGCCAAGCGGGTGTTTGACATTTGCCAGATTTCTTCCCTTTTATCATCGGTAAGGTAAAGCAAATAGAACCACACTAAGATGAGTGGAGAATCTGACTCATTTCTGAAGGAGACAGAACAGGTGTTGAAGTCAGAAAATAATCATCTGTGTCATAAGTCTGGGTCTTCCACAAGACAAATGAAAACAGGCAAAATGTGGTGGGAAACTTGAAACTTACATGTGCAATGATCTGTGTTGTTCCAACACTAAGTGCTCAGCAAAAAGCCAGGGTGAATAGTGAATAGACTCCATCCCGTTTTCACGGGCATGAACTCTCCCTCCATCTATCAGGAAGCATCAACTGCATTACATCACTTATTCTTATGCAATCACCCTACAGTGTAGGACCAATTTCTACCCCCATCTTAAAGTTGGGGAAGTGGGGAGGCCCAGAGAGATTTTGTAACTCTCCTGCTTTGGTCTGCCTTGCTGCCATAACAAAATAACACAGAGTGGCTTAAATAACAGTAATTTATTTGCTCCTAATCTGGTGGCTAGAAGTCCAAACGCAAGGTTCCAGAGCAGCTGGCTTCTCCAGAGATCTCTCTCTCTCTCGCTTGTAGACCTTTTCTCTGTGCATGCTCTTCCGTGGTACCTCTTCTTCTAAGGATTCCTGTCATACTGGATTAGGCTTCCTTAGGACTTCATCTTACCTCAATTACCCCCTTCAAGGGCCTCTCTCCAAATACAGAGCAACACAATTCAGACCAGAACAGCTCCCCAAATCACCAAGCCCATTAGTGGTGCAGTTGGGCTGTGCACCCTGGCTCCTGCTACTTCCTAGGGTTCCCCAGTTGTTGTCTGTGTTGCTTCCCTACACCCCCACCAGCTCACTAGGCATCCACAGGAAACAGCCTCATGTAATTTACCCATTTCTCAGAGTTAAGAGACTGAGGGCCAGAAAATGGAAGTCAAGAAGGGAAGGAAATTGAAGCCATAGAAAGACAGGCATGAAATCCAGACAAACTGGGCAGGAAATGCAGCTCACACCCAAGCCCATTCTTTTATGGCCAAGAGCCCCCCTCCCTGTCCTCCCGATGCTGGCTTCATTGTATGGGCAGGAAACTCCCCACCCTCCTCTCAAACGCTGAGGAAGGACCAATTTTTGCTCTCCTCCTGGAAGTCACCCACAGGGCACACAATTCAATCACAGGCTTTTGGCAAAACTACAAGATAATATAAAATTTAATTTTTTCATCACATTTTTGGAACCAAAAAAAATTCATAGACCTTCTTGGAGTGCTATATAGTTCATAAATGTAATTAATAAAGATTTTCTGATTAGTTAGAATATGTTAAATCCAAAAAAAGCAAGACCCGACTTTCTCCTTCGTCCAGATAATGCTGAGAAGCATCTTGTATTATAAGGCACAAGCTTTCAACTATATTGGATTTCCCTTTTAAAAGGAACAATAATTTAAAGTGGCTGCTAGCAGAGAATTGTTAGGTACATTTAAATGGGTATTTGTGTTCTGAAAATCCTAATTGGAACTCTTTTATTGTTGTTGTTTATGTATGTGTTTGTTTTGGTTCTGAGGGAGACTGAGGTTCTTTTGTGCATTAGGAAGCCTTTCATCTAAAATTCTAGTTTCTCATAAAATTAAACCAGCATATTAGAGATATGACTTTATATAAAGCATTAAAACACACTCGAGTATTGTTTTAAAGAGACAGGAAATATCAAGATGGTTTTTCTATCTCAATCCTTCTGTAACAAATAAGGGACATGGCAAGAGCCGTGGACCTTGGAAAGAAATGGAATCTGTGCTGTCCATTACCTGTTTCTTACTCGTCACCTTCCTGGTCTTTGCCAGATGGTCAAGCCTTGCCAGCTACCCCTAAAACATGGCTAGTGAGGTAAAAAGTCTGCTTCACCTCAGTTCTGTTAGCTACTACCACAAAAATACTAACACTGCATCCTTCAGCTTCACTGAGCAAAACTGAATTTTGGCTTACAATCCAGCACATTCTAATGGCCAGGAAATAGCTTGAATAAGAATATTTCTCCACTCTTTTCCCAGTAAAAATACAGTATACAGTACTGAACACATCATATCAGTAACTCCTCTCAAATAGAGGTGCTCTTCTGATACTAAAAACAATAGTAATAAGTTTTTTTAACATACAATACTTTAAATTAAAGAATCAAAGCATTATTATAAACCCCTGTTTTACCAACCAAGGGGCTTTAAAATTACACACATATTTTAATGTGTATATTTTAATGTTTACAGTATCATCCTTCATCTGAGATATTAATTCAAAGACTTTTTAGCTTTTCTCCCTAAACTTTCCAAGTGGGAGCAGAGGTCCCCGAGTGCTTATGCAAGAAGTGAAGGATTACCCTGATAGTACCCCAGAACCGCTGCTTCTAGGATCCTTGTCCTGAAGATCCTCAACTTAGCTGACCACATAAACCCCTTCCACTCTCTTGAACACTACCAGTACCAACATGAACGCCTTACACCTGGGAAAATCATGTGTTCTATCAAGGAAAAGATGTTGTATAAATTAAAGTCCTTTTCTGCTAAAGAACATTCTCGGGTAAAGCATTTCACTTATAACATGAGACAAAGCATTTTAAGATGGTGACCCAGACAATCATGACAACAGATTTAACCAGTGGTGACCCCCAAAGGTTTCTTGGGGAGCTTTACTAACCTTAGCCTTGCACTCCACTCCAAATTCTCCACAAGTTTATGGTCTCCTGATCTATTTTTTCAGATATAAACTAAATACAATTTAAGGGGTAAAGACTCCTGCAGAAACTCTTAGAACTTGGTGCAATGAAGAATAAGAACTGAAAGTGAAAAGATCCAACAGGTTGGCCCTTCCTCTGATAAAACACGATTATTCTTTATGGGGCATTTTCAAGTTAGATCACTTCATTTTCCCTGTTTAGAAAGCTTAGTATTGATAAAGTATAGCAAATTGTTACTTGTTTAAACAGTTTCATTAACAAATTAATAAGTGAGCACATAACACCAAGAAGTTGCTTGTGGGAAATGTGGAAAGCATAGAAATCCTCTCGCAGTCCAGCCAACAGCACATCAAGGGAGAAACAGAGAGGGCTGGCTCACTGCTGCTCAAGTCCTGGGATTAGCCCAATGCACTAAGTAGGAAAACGTGTCTGTCCCAGGACAACTTATAACTAAATATGAGATGGCTATAGTTTTCCAAATTCAGAAAAGCTTTAAAATGAATTAGCATGGTTTTTCCACGTCAATGCTCCTAATTCTACTTTTAAAGACTCCTTTACAAATAATCCCATCACTCTGCATTATGCTACACCACCAGGGACAGTCACCCTAAAATGAAAGAATCACTTGTTATCTTTATCTCAGGATATCTGTTGGATAAAAACTGACTTTTCTTTGTTACTGATCTGGGGATTGAACCCATGGACTCATGCATGCTAGGTAAGCACACTATCATTGAACCACAGCACCCCGCCCCCCCAAATCAGCTTTCTTTTTTAAAAAAGAAGTCCTCTCCTGAGACATGTAAAAAAACAAGGGGAGAAAGGGTGCAAATTAATTTCCTTTTCTTGTTTTTCCAAAAATCTCACTCTTTGATTACACATTCCCTGCTTGGAAACAAGAGTAGATTGACTAATCTTCCTACTCACTCTGGCTGTCACAAAATTTTGTTTTCTTCCTAATTATTCTCAACTCTATTGAGCTCCAGTTCTTTTTTTTTTTTTTTTGCTTAAATTCTTTTATTGGTACATTTTAGGTATATAATATGTTTACATTTATCATTGGGTGCTTGTACCTGTACATGATGTATCTTGGTTCTTATTTTTTCCCCACTACCTGTGCACCCTATTGAGCTCTAGTTCTGATCAATGGATTTATTACTCCTGAGTTAATTTCTTTACATGATATACATTGTAAATTGCTAGATGCCACCAGTCTTACAAGTAGCCGTCCAACAGAAGCGTGTGTGTGTGTATGTGCACGCCATGTCACTGGGACAAGTGAAATATAAAAATCAAGAAGAATCTGTCTTATGCAACTGTAACCTTAACTCTTGTTTCTTTGTCCAAAAAATAAATGAACTAATTTAAAAATCAGCATCTCCAAATATCTCTAAAGTATTAGGGTTTATGTTTTTATAGTAGTTTAGTGCAGCATGGAGACTGGTGGATACCAGCACTCAATTTCATCACTCTCTATGGCCTTAATGTTTTCCATTTTCTTACTTATTGGTATGGTAATCATCTGGACTATCACTGTTTGAGAGCAATTCATGACTTTTCTTTTTTAATCTAAAATGGACAAGGCCTGAGATTAATTTCTGGTATAAAATCTGCTAGCCAAGGAATGAGATTTAAAGGGTTGGGTCATTATGAAAACAAGAAAGCAAACAGCAGAGGGTTGACGAATATTACTGAACAGTGGACAGATCTCCATCATGTATATAAAACAGATGATGAAAATAAACTGCTCAGTAGACATGAAGTCTGAGTTTAGTTTTCAATCAACTACTTAGGGCTTAAAGCTAAATTTTCCTAGACTTAACTATTTAAATTATTTGTCCAGGACTGATGGGTTTCTAGTCTCCTCATTTGTTCTACCTAGTATTTCCTTTTATTTAGGGTCCCAACGACTGGATTAAACATGGTTCCTTGGGTAGAAAGTGCTCCTAATTCCACTTTTAAAACTACTTTATAAACAAATCCATCACTGCATTATGCTACACTGCTAGGGACAGTGACCCTAAAATGAATGTCAACCTTTATTTCAGGAGGTATCCTGGTTAAAAACTGACTTTGGATAAATGAAAGCCCTTGACTAGAATGAAGGGGAAAAAAAAGAATTGGTAGAGTGCGCAAAACAAATATTCTGTGAAAAGCAAAGGCACTTGGAGAAAAACAAAACTAGAAGTGGAAACAAAAGCAAAATCTAGAGAGAATGACTATGCCAGTCAACAACCTGTAGACTGTAAGGTCTGAGACAGCAAGAACTGTAGCACCTTTCTCCAACAGCCCCACCAATGCAACGTGTCATGTGGGCACACTCATGCTCTCATTCTTTTGTGTCTACTTATGCTGTCTGCTCAGGCTGGAATCCCCTTTCCTCTTCATCTACCTTTAAATTATCCAATCATCCTTTAAAACCAGCTCTATCATAATCCCCTCACGGGAGCTACTTGTCCCCTGCTTAGTACCCCTGTGTCTGCTGTGGCACTTAACAACCTGTACTGTTGTTATTAAATGTTGACATGGTTCTCCAACAAAACTATGAGCTGCTTGAAGGCAAGGGCTAATCTTCCACATCCCTTGAAATTACACAGTTTTAAAAAAATACACGAAGTCTACAATAAGGCATACTACATGAGCATCTTGTTTTTGTCAAATACAAAATGGTAACAGTATATCTACTTCTCAAGATCATTGTGTGGATGAAATCATTTGGTCACCTATCAGGTGCTCAGCAAATGTCAGACGCTATTTCCTTCTGTGTCCCAGAACCAAGCCAAATACAGCCTAGTTAGTCTACGTTCCATACACCTGTGCTGGATTCCCTACTACCCTAACTGATCCATTACATACAAGTGGGATGTAGGAGTCATTTTACCTATTCTTGCTAACTTACACTTGAGTGCTGAAGAATATACCAAAGAAAATACCAGAAGTTAAGACCACACTGCCTAACTCAGGAGCCCATCAGCAAGTGCCGCTCATTGTTCTCCCTAACAGACAGTCCAGTCCTGTCCAAGAATATTTCTCTTTGAACTTCACAGTCTCTCTTTTCCCTCAGCCCTAATATGGAAACAGAAACATACACACTTTTCCCCCTACTAACCAAAATGGCATGGTTACATGAGAATTAAAAAGCCAGTTTCAATTTGTTGGCCCAAGAGGACCACATAATCACATACATGTTATGCCCATGGTCTCAGTATGGGAGGGCTTCAGCTCAAGGCTCTCACTAGTTTTTAAGGAAGGAGAGAAGAGATGGAGAAAAGAGGAGAAGAGAGAAGAGAAGAGGAAAGGGGAGGAATGGCAACAATGCTTGAGAAAGAGAAATTCTGGCACAATTAAGCATATCCTCCTATGTTCCGATAGATTCAGTGCAGTGTGCATAACAGTCTATCTCGGTATCTGTGTAATACAGTGCCCTAGTAGAATTTCATAATAATTATTTCTTACTCCTTCTAACTCGAAAAAATTCAGTGATGCTCTCGATGAGAGAAGGACTGAAACCTCTTTCAGTGTGCAGAACTGGCTCCTGGTTTCCCAAGCCATACTTCCAGTCCGCACGGTGTCTCCCTGCCTCCTCTGAAGCCCCTACATTATCACATTAGCTCAAGAGGGAAGCAGAAAGGCGTTGTGCTAATTATATGTACACAGACAGCCATGCAATATCCAGAAACCATTTTCTTTCTTTTAATAGTCCACTTTCATCTTATTAATAAAAAGTAAAAACTCTGACTTCCTCTAAATCACCTAGAGCTTTTAACAGAAATCTTTTTCTTCAACTAGCCTAGCTTTTCTCCAGCTGATCCTATAAACACTGGTGGCAATTTTTTCCCCAATGCCTCTAACATATTTTCACTTAGCACCAGTTTGATGTATAAGATCTGACAGCCCGGCAGTTATAGGCCACCTGCATCACTGTCGCCATGACAACAGTGAAAGACAATCCATGATCCCATGCCCTGGTCACACGTTTCAATACAGCTTATCTGTCCAAAGCCACTGAGTCTAATGGAAAAGAGTAATTACCATCTTCCACTCATTGTCAAAACTCCCACCATATAATGCTCTTCAAAATTATTTTATTCCTCTCACATGGCTGCTTTGCAAAAACTAAAAGAAGCCTTAAGTGGAAAGGGGGCGGTAGATGGAAGAAGGAGGAGACTGTGATTGGTACAAATGTAGCTGACTATGCGTGAACTGTCCCTTTGCAGCCTGTGAACACACCAGCCAGCAAAGGGGCTACAAAATAAACAACTTCAGTTCCCTGACTGGCATCCTAAGATTTCTGAAATTCTGGGTCAGGAACTAGAGAGTAAAACTGCCTAATTTTGGCCTGTTCTGAAAGTGTTCATTTCATCCCTATCAACATAACTCTTGTCCAGGGATCGCGATCTCCCAGGACACCGTGCCACAGGGACAGTGACAATGACCAGCACTGCAGCTCCGGGGAGTGGAAATGAACACTAAGCTCTAGCGGCCTTTCATGTGAACGCTTTTCCTATCATCTTTTTCTCCTTCATTCCTTCTCTTCACACTGTAATAATAAAAACAGATGCCTGATTGTCTGACGTTTGCATTCAGACTCCAGATTCTTGGGGATGGGTAGAACTCTGTCTTTGGGAAAAGCCTCACTCATATAGTATTAAAAGGTGAACTGTGACCAGCAAACATTTTCATGGGAAAACCTCGGGGAGAAAAGTACTTACAGGAAGGGATAATTAAATTTAAAGGCAACATTAAAAGTTACATGAACTTGCAAAGCAAATTGCAGAGAGCAAAAAAAGTGGACAAAAGGGCATAGAAAGACAAGCCTCTGGGCCGGGGATTTAGCTCAGTGGCACCTTGCCTGCCTTGCAAGCACAAGGTCCTGAGTTCAATCCCCGGTACCGAAAAACAAAACAAAAAAAAGAAAGATAAGCCTCTGGCACAGGCAGCTCAAACTTGGTAAGATGGTGCTATCCTTTTTTCTTTTTTTCTTTGTTTCTTTCTTTCTTTTCTTTTTTTTCTACCAGGGATTGAGCCCAGGATCCAGGCTCTGCAAATTAAGCTACATCCTCAACTCTTTTTTTATTTCAAGACATGGTCTCACTAAGTTGCTAAGCTGCCCAGGATGGCCTTGAACTTGTGATCTCCTGCCTCAGCTTCCTAGGCTACTAAGATTTCAGGTCTGTTCCACCATAGCTCCACCTTCTTTAACTTCAATCATTTTCATAAAACTAATATCATCCCAACTACCCACTCATTAACTAGCAAGAACACTTACATGAAGTGGTACCTAGCTTTGTGGTAAGCATAAAACACTCCTGTTAAGAAAAAAAAAAGCAAGTTCACATGATGAAATAAATACCAATCCATAAAAGAATACCTTCTAAGTATAAATAATAAATTCTTAGATCAGTATTCATGCACCTACAGAATATGCCTGATATGTCTCATGTATGGCTTAAATCCTTAAAACCCGTATAGCCATAAAACATTTATCCTGCTGCCAAATCAGTTATGAACAGACATTATTACCTAGGTTCACTGTATTTATTTATGGGGTTTTTTTTTGGTACCGGAGATGGAACTCAGGACATTGCACTTGTGAAGTAGGCGTGGTGCTACTGAGCTAAATCCCCGGCCAAGGTCCACTGCATTAAACATGACATTAAATCTGTCATACAAACTTGGCAAGGCAGATCAACAACCTCTGTACCACAGCCACTCTTTGGTGGCTGGTGGACAGGCTTTTTAAACTTTGATCTCCTGATAACTTGGCCTCTTCACTGCTCATTAACAGTCCCACAGGAGGCCAGATAAAGACAAGCAGAGACTGAGGCTGAGCCTAGGAATGGAAACTTCAATAGCTTGAATAATTTATTATAGGTCATCACAGACACAATGATGCTTGCAAACACACTGGATATTCAGAAATCTCTGGTCAACCCATGACTAGAATATTCCAATTAATTCTAATTTTAATATTTGGATTAAACATACTCTAGTAATCATTTGTAGATTTCACTTAGTCATCCTAGCTTTGTCTCCTCTCCCTTATAGTGGAATTAGATCACAAGGGCTAAATAAGTATAAATGCCTTGATAGGATAGAGCTGGAAAAAAAATTTCCTATTGGCTACCTCTCACTGAGAGAAGAGACCCAACATGAATCAATCTTCTGTAATGTTTTCCGGAATCTTCCTTAAAAGGGTCTTCTCCACTATACCACCTCATTTGAAGGGAGAACTCAAAAAGAGCCTCAAAGGGCTGGGGATTTAGCTCAGTGGTTCCAGCGCCTACCTTGCAAGCGCAAGGTCCCGAGTTCGATCCTTGGTACCAAAAAACAAAACAAAAGAGACACAGAAACTTCCTCTTCAGGAAGCCTGAAGCTCACACAGTCAACAGAGAGGGGGAAGTTCTTATGCTCTCCCAACTTGCCCATTGATGGACCTCAACCCTCACCCCTGAGCTCATCAGTGTTCTCTGTCTTTTTTAGTTTGACAGGTTTTTTTTGTTTGCTTGTTTGTTTGTTTTGGTACCAGGGATCAAGCTCGGGTCCTTGCACTTGCACAGCAGGCGGTGAAACCACTGAGCTAAATCCCTGGCCCTTTAGCTTGACAGTTTTGAAGATTACAGTCCCATCCCTTCATTGAATGACTTGTGCTTAGGGTTTGTGTAATGCTTCCTCATGATTAGACTCAGGTCACTCTTTCAGAATCTTTCTCAGAGCATTGTATCAAGAGGCACATGGTGCTGGTTTGTCTCCATACTGGTGCATTAATTGGGTCATTTGGTCAAAGTGGTACCTTCCAGATTTCTCTGCCATAAAATTACTACATTTGGCTTTGTAAGTAACAAGTAATTTGTGGGTAGATACTTTGAGGCTATGCAAATAACCAGTTCCTCATCAAACATTCACTTACCAGTCTTCACACACGCTGATGATTCTGTAGCTCATCATTCCTTTAATACTTACTAGTTGCATAGATGGTTTGTCCACTCCCTCCCAACTTATTTGATCAACTTCTGTAACCATATGGATTTATGGATTTATATTTTATAACATGGTTAAAATTCATTACCAATAAATATTATTCTGATGGTCAAATTCTTCCAAGTTGGCCAGTGGGATCCCATCAATCTGGCTCCTGTCATTTTGATTCTGACAGTTCCTGCTACTTTCTGGCTTAGCAAGATGTTCCACATCCATGTTGCACTTTCCCTGCCTCTGCCTAGGAAGTAGCCACTTTTCCAAGTCATGCTCCATAGTTTTAAAGGTAATATGTTAATATTCCTAAAACTGTGACGTAAATACATTCAAGGATGCAATGTGAAAAGTAACTATCCAACTGTTTCGAATAGGAACATCACTGATTAATCTGCAGAAAGCTGCCAATCAGCGGAGCCTGTGTCTTGTGCTCACTTCCAACATCATCAGAACTGGCTTTGCTTCTGGTCACACACTGCCAGACTATGAAAAGCATGGGGCCACTAAAGGTCAGAGGAGGAAAGTGAGAGCAGAGATCAGAGTTTCAGAGCAACAGCGAAAGATGGTGGAGACAAAGCAGCAGGCCCGCCAGTCCATGCTGGGCAGGGCCCAACACCGAAAAGATTCTTCTCAGAACCACGCAAGCTCATCCAGCAAACATGGGTTCCTTCCTCTCTTATTGGGACCAAATTATTTAGCACATTTCACTTGTCCCCTAAACAGCATCTGATTCCATTTTACACACAAGTGTACAGTAAGCTGGAACTAATCTGTGAAGGAGAAAATATTATCTGTTCTTTTCAGAAGGAAACAATAAAGCATGAAGAAACTTCCATGTGATGCTCCGAAGAAAGGGGAGCCTTGGGCTGTATAAAGCTTGTAGGCTGTGACATTTTAGGCTTTAAGAATAAAATTACTAATGACTACAAGGAAATGTCTAGGGCTTCTCCGAAAACTGTGTAAAAGGCTGTGCAAGGGAAGGGATCTAAGTGAAAGTTTCATTAGCCTCCTGGTCAAAGGCCCCCTCTGCTCAGTAGTTCAGCTTCTTGCCAAGCACCCTGGGTCCAGCAGTAAGAGAATATTTCTTCAATGGAGCCAGTCGCACAGCCCTTCTGCTGGCCTGGGAAAGTGAGATCATCCGGGTTCTAAGATCATCTCTACTCCATGAGTTTCAAACCCAACCACTGTCTTTCACTCTAAGTAGGAAAGCAACCAGAACTCCCACAAAAGCCCAGAAGCAATCTGGATGACAGAGGAGTAGCCTTCTTGGCTGTCTGTTAGCAAACTTCACCTGTATAGCAACACCAGCCTGCCCACCTGAGGGAAGGGACATGCAGCCGGGACACCTAGAACCCTTCAAATCAAATGAGGGTGACAAAACCCCATCCAAAGTCCAGTGCAGTCTGACACTGGATCTGGAAACTCAGGCTAATGGGTGGAAGTAAACTGCCCTATGGCAGGGGAGACTCGGATTTGGGGTTTTACTTTCATAGTATTCTTATCTGCCCGCTCCCACCATGTAACTACACTCTCCATGAGCCTTGGCAGGCCCCGCTTGCCCGCCAGGTCCCAGCTCCTCCGATAGGACTTCCCTACTCACTCCACAAGGCCAGATTAGGTACAGGCTCCCTGGACAGCTTCCCTACCACGCGCTGCCAAAGTAGAGTGAAATCATTCCGACTTCTGTGTTCCCACAATGCTTTTTCGTAAATCTGCTAGAGCCCTGGTCACATCACACTGTGGAATGACGTGGAGAAATCTCACCAACAACATTAGCACAAGGCCTGTATCTGTGTTTTCCTTTGAGTTTCTAGCAGTCTCTATGGGACCCGCCACAGAAGGGCTTTAAAAACCTGTTTGTCGAATTAAAGACTGTTGTCAAAACGGCAAGTGTTCTTTTTTCCTTTCACCTAAGCAGAGGCTTATCTTCATTAAAATAAAACAACAATATTACTGGGTTCTAAAATCACGGGGCTGTATATAGCTGTATGTAATTGCAATGCAATCAGACCTCTGATATTTTTAGGCACTTCCTTCTCTTGAAACACTCTAACTATTCTTGAAAAAAATCAGTGTATTTCTATTGAATAAGCCTTGTGCGTATGTGTTTTGTTTTTTAAAACTTTTATTATTGAAAATTTCAAATATACAGAATGAGAAAATGCAATAATTTGCTATCCCCTAGCCTCAGCTTGTGATTTACCCTATTTCATCCGTACTTTATACCTACTTGCCCCTCGCATATCATATTAAAGCAAATTCCAGTTATTTTATCATATCTTTAAATATTGCAGAACGTACCTCTTTAAGTTATGGTCTCTTTTTCAAAAATATAACCATAATACTATTGTCACATCAAAAAATGTATTTTACAATGATCCCAATATTCAGTGAGTGTTAAAATTTCCAGTTGTCTTAATTTTTTTGCACTAAGATGTGAAATGCTGAAAATACACTGTTACTTTATACAACTCATAAACAAATCGCCTTATTTAAATAAAAAGCCCCCGACTCATACCGCACAGAGCCATAACATTCCACAGGACAAGACACAGGAAGTCTCATTTCAGTGCAATGTACTAATTATCCTGCCCAAATTTTGTTAAACATTTGTCCTATATAGATATGTAAAATAATTTTTCTCAGTTCACTGCTTTTCTACTCAAAGACTTTATCCCACAGTCTTCCACATGAGTTAGCACTGCTCCTGAGTTATTCATAGCACATAACAATACATTTTATTTTTAAGACTCAAAGTACACATTTTCCTTCCTCCTGAATCTCAAGTGCTTACTCTCAATGAACACAACTGCTTTCACTCTCAATTTTCACTTTTAAAATAAAAATATGACTAGAAAAAAATGCTATCTATGAAACCATAAATAAGATATGCAAAGCTATAAAATATCCCTTATAATTTTTACTTGGTATAAATTAATACATGGGAGTCAATGTTTTCTTCTACATTAACACAAGTCAGCAAGAGCATGACTGGAATGATATGGCGAAATCACACACCTGTATTCCTAGCACTATGGGAGGCTGATGTAGGAAGATCACAAGTTTGTGCCCAGCACAGGCAACTTAGAAACACTTTGTGTCAAAATAAAAAATAAAAAGGGGATATACATTGGTGCAAAGGCCCTGGGTTCAATCCCCAGTCCAGGAGGTGAGGGGGAGAAAGAAAGAAAAGAGTAAGTCAGTAAGTGCAAAAGACCAACAGGAGAGACTGGAAGTAACTGGCCTCTTTAGGGAGGACCCCCACACCCCAGACTATAGGGGGTTCTGATGCAAGTGAAAGACTTAAGATTAGCTATATAAGCTCACTTCCGGATGATTCTGACACATGTAATACATTCTTTAACCTGGAACTGGAAACCAGGTCCATAAAGAGCACCAAGCATTTTACATTTATGCAACCAAGACGTTTTTGAAAAACAGAATACATTTGCATGGAGAAATCTTGTCATTAAGTGAATATTAAAGTGAAAACCTTGCAAAATTAAGACTGTTTTATAATGCAAAAATCATCCTTTTGAAAATTATATTTGAATGTAAAGGAGTTTTTCCACCAAATACAAAGTCATTGGCCCTACAGGTGTCAATTTAATGCAGAAAAACACTTACTAACTCACACTAGTTGAAGGTAAGGTGAGATAGAAGTATATACAAATATAGAGACAAGTATTTGCTAAAGATTTCCCTTAAGATCATTAGTTTGGTGATTTATTTGCTATTACTATGACTCTAAAAGCATTTTATTTTATTAAATAGGTTAAATATCCTGTCCTATGCCTTTTTAAACTCACTGATAACTCTTTCATGCAAGGTGAAAAGCCATATTACAATTACCACAAATTCTTAACATCCATACTCAAATTATTGAAGCTATACTGTATTCCCAAGGTTCTAGACTTTTCACTGTTTTTCATGTGTTCAAACAACGCTAGCCAGTATCTAGGACCCCAGAGGCTCAGCCTTACCCAGGAAGCTCCTGACTCTAAGCTGGCCCTGGGGTGGCTCTGTGTCCCTAAGGTAGACACCTACACAGAGAATATTTCTCTCCATGTTCAGGACCACTTTGGTCACCGGAAATCAAGAAGGTGTCCATTCTACATCAATACAAGGATGGGGAAGCTGACAAAGAACACAAGAAAACACAGGTCAAGTGGAGCCAAGTGCCTGGACTCAGTCTCTTCAGAAGCCACCTTAGAAACTGTCACGCTGACCCCATGGCCAACCCCAGTGCTTCAGAAGCCGTCCTTCCCACCATCGTGGCCGGAGTTGGCCGTGTGTGCAGAGGAAAAGCACTGGAGCTGGTTTCCACCCCAGGGGCAGGAATAGGTCAGGCTCTCCTCTAGCTGAACACAGCCACATGGACTTGGTAACGGCCTATAAAGAAGTGACTGGGAATGTGACCAATGACAAAGGCTTAGCGCTCTGGATTTGCATCTTCGATGAGATTTTTAGAAAGCACTGGCACTCTGCAGACAGAACTGCAGCGCTGACCACCTTGGGCGCCCCTGCCCGGGCACCTTGCACCTGGCTCAGGTGAGGATCACTAGCTGGCAGCAGGATGTGCTGAGTTCCAGGATCTCGCTGGCTTTCCTTTCCCATGGCAGAATATTTTTTGTAAATTTATTTCTTCTTCCTTGGCAAAATTAAAAAGTTCTACTTTTTGATTTCCAAATGGGGATTTTCTCCTCTTTTAACCTTAGTATGATCTGTGGTGACTCTGAGGTTTCAATACTAATAAAATCCTAACTATGAGAAAAAGTCATTACCTTGTATCTTACTTACTATGACCCAAAAGCAAAGTTTGGGGTTCCTAATTATACCGATCCAAATACATCCCTTATATTTTCTTAAAACACTTGTTATTGTCTCTCAACACTTTTAAAAGGTATGTCTACATTTACACTATTATTTGGAGCTGCTGACCACATTGAAGTCTGACTTCTAAAACTAAATTTAAATGCAGCTGTATGGTTTAATGTATACTCAAAATTAAAACCTTAAAATGTATGAGTTAGGGAACATTTATTTCTCTAAGAAAACATCCCAGTGTTTCATCCGTGACAAAACAAGGTATTCCAAATCAGAAATCCACGTAAAATATAGTTTCATTTTATAATTCACAAAATGCATCAAATCATAAACAGATAATAAAGAACTTGATCTAATCTGAGGCCACCTTTCCAAGCAGCATAGAAATACAAATGTAAAGTATCTAAGTTACAGCTCTTTTTTGTTTAATTGTTTCTTTTTTGTGGTGCTGGGGATCAAACCCAGGGACTCTCCCTTGCTAGGCACCTGCTGTGCCATTCAGTGACATTGCTCCCCTAGCCTCGCTACTGCTCTATCTTTAATAAGGTTACAAAAGCCTGAGATTATCAAAGGAGCAGGACAGGTTCTTTAAGTGCACCACACTAGACCAGAGGTCAATAGTTCAGGTTAAAGAACAGAACTGTATCTAACAATTCTCAGGGTAATTTGTGCATATGTCCCTGTTTTTAAGGTTTGTCGCAGATAACCATACGTAGTAATACATGAAAGTACAGTACCTTAAAGACATAAAACTCTAAAAGAACCCCTTGACTTCCTTTGTCTTAATGTTCTAAAATGAGAATCAGGACATATCCACAGCAAGCATCTCTTTAGAGTTTCCAGCTACACTAACTGCCACAAAAGATGTGGTCTATGATATCAGCTACCAACCCTAAGTCCAAATATAGTAGTACCTCGGTTCACAAACTCATTTCACTCCACAATTCTGGTCACAAACCAAACTGGACAAGAACTGAATCAAATTCCCCCGTAAGGTCAACACTGAACCTAACCATTGAATTTGATTTGGTTCTCATCCAACTCTGTTTGCAACCAGAATCATGGAAAGAATTACATTTGTGAACTGAGTTACCACTGTATTGAGGGTAGTCTTTCCCTTTTTTCCTACTGTGTTCAGTCTTCTAAAAAACAATAATCATGGGCTGGGAACACAGCTCAGTGGGAAGTGCTGGCCTTCCACACAGAAGGCTCTGGGTTTGACCAGATGATGATGATGATGATGATGATGATGATGATGATGATGATGACGACAATGATGACAGTCACAAGCACAGTCTCTAAATGAGACTTCCTGGGGTCAAACCAGAGCTCTTCCACTTACTAGGTGTATGGCCCTGATCAAGTCCCCTAGCCTCTTTATACCTCAGTTTCCTCAGCTGTAAACATGCCTATTTTACTAGTTTTCTTTGACGATTAAATGAGTTACTAAGCATAAAATAGTACAGTGTCAATCACATGCTAAGGGCCATATGAGTATCAGTTCATGAAAAAAATACGTAACATGAAGATCAGGCAGTAAAATCATAACCTTGACTGTCATTGTGGGACTCATATTTCAGTGTGGAAAACAATGTATATAACATTAAAACAATTTCAGAAAGCCATGAGTCACTGGTCTGGTCAATATTTATATAGCAGCCCACTGGACATGAACAAGCTGTAGCAAGAGAAGGGAACCTAACACTCTTTCCAATTCCAAAAATAACATATTAAGAGCCACTTCCCAACCAGGGACCCAGGTTGATCAGTTTCTCTCCCCGCTGTCTTTTCCAGAGACCATTTTAAAAGATGTCACCGTGATGGACAATTTTAACAGATCTTATAACCACTATCCTCTCATTTCCAATGGCATGAGAGGAACCAAGATTCAGCCATTAAAGTATTACACTGGAGAGAAATCCATTTAATTATACTGGATATTCTATCTTACATCTCAGGATCCATTTATGGATATGCAACAGTACACCTATATGTAGTCAGTACAGACTTCAATATCACCTCTTCAAAGACACTTGGATACACAATATTTATGCCATTTGAAGACAGGACTCTTCTGTGGTCAAAGAGCTCTCAATCTCTCCATTAAGTCAACTACTATTAGCTACTCCAGAGAAGCAAATTAATATTATTGTGGGCCTGAAAAGAGACTTCCAATCACAATCAAGTTTGTCTCCAGAGGTCAAAAGCTAACTAGAGTGTGACATCTACAATGTGAATCTGAGTGCCTCTCCTAATGAGTAATGAGCAGTGTTAAATTACAGGTTCCTACCCATCCATACACAGAGAGCTGCATGTACAAGCTAGATGATGTCTTATAAAAGTAATTATTATCCAAACACAATCAACAAAACCTTTGGCTAAACTGATTCTTGTTTTTCTATTCCCTCACCGGTACATGGAACTGTGCAAAAACATTTGATGTATATTAATATCTTAAGGGCATCTAGTCCTTAAGCATCATGCTTCCACATTAATCTTTTGCATTTTGTCGCCTGTAATCCTTTTCCCACAGTTCCAATTTTGGATATAGTTAGTCCATAAGAATTAATCTTTTCTCGTACAAAGATTGGTCCCAGCTAAGATCTAATAGCTTCTCCTTCACTTTTTTTCCCCCTCATAAGGAAACATATGAGTTATGTTATTAACTGGTCTTTTTATTTTTTTACTGGTCTCGCTTTTCATTTTGAAGCTCCCTGCTATTAGGGAAAAGGTGCCCTTCACCACTGCTTGACAGGACATTCAGTTTGCATTTCAAAAGCTTTCTTAATAATGGGTTAAATTGTGGTAGTCTTCAAAACATACACACACATGTGTACGCATGTGTGTGGTCACAGTAGTTTTATGGAGAAATGTACTTCTAGTATCAAAGGAAATCTTTTGGGCTAAGAACTCTGAATCCAGACTGAGGGACAAGCTTAACTTCAAGCTTCTAATAGAGTCTGCCTATTTCTAAGTTACAGACAAGCTGGTTTTCTGAAAATTCTGCCACAGGATAGGCTGCAGAGAGAAACACTGAAAGGCAACGTCACCTTCATCTGGACACATAACTATGGTGAGCTCAGATTCAACTGCTTCTTCTTAAAGCTTTTGTCTTTTAAAATCTTGCACAGTGACCTCTAAAGCAGAGACTTGACCCTTCCTAATTGTGCCAAAGAGATACAAAAATATTAAGGTTTCCCTGGCTCTTACCCAAGTGAAATTCAAAATGTTAAATATTTCTTATTTTCACATAAACAATCCAACGTTAGAAGACAGATTATCTTGGGCACTTTCTAGCATAGCATGTCTTTCTCTTGATTTTAATAGTAAACAAGCTCCAGTGCTCTTCCACAATCCAGCATACTCTTTGGCTGGCAAGCATGACTCACTCACTCACCACTCTGAAGGAGAAGAGAGGTATCAGGATACCTGGGCTCTGGAGGTGGGGGAAGCCTCTATTTCTGCAGACGAGCCCGTGTTGATGGAGACACAATATGGCAAAGCAAAAACCAGGGTTTTACAGATACAGTTTATTTCATTAAATAAGTTTCTGCCATCAAAGTGACACCTAAGGGTTTTTTTGTTTGTTTTGTGGTACTGGGGACTAATCCCAGGGCCTTTGCAATGGGCTACATCCCGGTCTTTGTTTGACACAGGATCTCACTAAATTGCTAAATTGTCTAATCTGCATTCAAACTTGTGATCCTCCTGCCTCAGTTGCAATCCCAGTACTCTGGGATCCCGTGGTAAGAGGATTGAAAGTTTGAGCACAGCCTGGGCAATTTAGTAACTTAGTGTGAACTTTCATGTCTATAAATAAGTAAATACATACATAAATAAATAAAAATAAAAAGCTAGGTGTCGCGGCACACGCCTGTAATCTCAGCACTATGGGAGGCTGAGACAGGAGGATTCCAAGTTCCTGCGAACCTTAGGCAATTCAGTGACTTAGGAAGACCCTGACACCAAATAAATAAATAAATGGCTGAGAATGCAGCTCAGTTTGACACCCCTGGGCTCAGTTTCCAGTATAACCAAAAAAATAAAATAAAATAATTAATAAAAATTGTTTAAAGATTTTTTTTTTAAGGGCTGGGGATATACCTCAATGTGCAGCCCTAAGTTCAGTCCCCAGTACCATCCCCCCAAAATTAAAACATTCCTTTAAAAAATTTAAAGAACTGAGGATATAGCTCAGTGCCCGGCTTCAATCCCCAGTATCCCTCTCCCTAAAACCTAAGTATAAAAGAGGTAATCTATCTGCACTTAAAAGAAACAGAGGGAAATTTATCTAAAGATGAAAACACTGATGGGGCTGAGGGATGCAGCTCAGTGGTATAGCATTGGCCTAGCATGCATGAGACCCCAAGTTCAATCCCCAAGTACTGCAAAAAGAAGGAAAGAAAAAAGAGAAGAAAAACCCTAAAAATAGGAATAACCAAACTTGAGTCCATATGTAAAACCATTTTGTAAACCTAAAAGTGTCATCATTTCTTAAAGCTAAGCAAACCAATATTGAACTGAATTTTAAGTAAATATCTGCAAGTACTTCAAGTACTTAAGAGTTCTGATCTTAATGATAAGGTTTGAGAGCTTTCCTGAATACTTTTCTTAGTATCTCAGTCTCTAATTTTTCCTATTCTCTGCTAAGCCAATGTGGTCATGATATTAACAATAAAAAAAAAAAACAGAACTTTTGAGGATTTCATACTTCTTCCAGGCAGAGCTCTATATATTTAAGAGATACCTACAATCAGAAAATAGCTGCCACATTTCAGACCACACTTACTTTTCTAATAAAATGTGACTGTATCAATTCAGTCCCAACTTGCCCCAGAAGATTCACTAAGATGACTTACAAAAATACATACAAAATAAAATGCAAAATATACTATAAGTATCAGCAACTGCAGAAAAAGGAAAAGGGTTCCTTTATGCTTACATACACAAGAAAAAAAAAGGTCTGAAAAAGCATGCTCTAATTTCATGACATGTGTCACCTCTGAATAGGGCAACTGAGTAGTTTTGTTCTATTTTTCTGTTTTGTTTTACAAAGATGTGTTTTCAAAAGTTTTTAAGAAGTAGGTGAGAAACTGGTTATTCTAAGTTGTCCGGGTAGGTGAACTTCTTGAATATTTTCTTTCTTTACATTCCTTCTCCCTCTCTATGTAACTTTCATAGACTTCAGTCTTCTATTCCCCAGTCTACTTAGTTCAGTAGAATCTCCTCAGGACTACAGAAGAAAACTGCAGCCTGCCTCATGGGAGGAATCATGTTTGAGGCCTGTTATTACTCCTCACCACTTAGATCCGAATAAAAAGTATTTAAAGAGCAGAAAATTTTACATTCCATTCTGAAGAGGCAAATGTCTCTAAGACATTTGATTTCTTTTTGTGTAGGCAGGCACTGAATATCTTCTGAATAATAAAATGAGGCTGGGAAGGTGAAACAAGCTCCTGCATCAATAAAAAAGGGTAAAAGCACAGGAACTAAGCCCTACACTTCTAGATGGTTTCTGGAGTGAGGAAAGGTGTACTGGTCATTTTCCCATCACTCAGACACAACGCCCCAGATGGCTCACAGTTTCAGGGGATTTCGTCCATGATTGGCTGATTCCAAGGCAGAAAAATCATGGTAAAGGGCCTGATGGAAGAAAACTGCTTAGCTCATGGCAGCCAGGAAGCAGAGAGGGGAACAGAGCAAGAGAGGAAGGGGCAAGGGACCAGAGCTACATTCCAAGGTAATGCTCTAAAGACCCACCTAGACACAGCCAGAAATGTGCTCCAGCAATCCTCTAGGCGACTCCCAAGCCAATCAAGTTGACAATTAAAGTTTAACCCTCACACAAGTTGAGATCTATTTTTATGTAGCCTCAAGACAAATAACATTCTCCTTGATCAGGTTTCATGACAAGCCCCAAAGTGACAAAGGTTTGAAATGAAAATCCCTAAGTTATATTTCAGGGTTTTTGGGGGAAAATCCAATCAATTTCCCCTCAAAATTCCCAAACATATACCAATAATCACTTATTAGCTTTCTCTTATCTCAAACTTCCAATTTGAGTAGTCAAATGTTTTTCTTTCCAAAAGGCTTCAGTTTTTCCTTTTCTCTAAAGTCTTTAACCAATCACACATTCTGCTCTTTTACTCTGAGTCTTTCTAAAGGCTCTGGAACATCTGTTTTAATCTCCAAACTGTACACACACTGTCATGTGTGTGAGCCTCCTGAAATCTCCACATGGAGAGCTGAAAATGATGGCCACTCAGAATCAACATCCAAGACACGCCCTCCTTGACTAGCTCCTACATAACCCAACACAGAGCTGGTGTCCATTTATTATCCTAACAGGTGCCTAACACAGTACTCAGTGCCTAACACACCACACTGATGCACCCTTCTTCAATGGCACTCCCTAGGTCTGCTTCGGAACATTTCTGGGATGGAAAACCAGCCATTTCCAAGTCTGTCTTAATTTAGAAATAAATAATAATCATTAAAAAGGCTCTCTCCAAAGCCTAGAAATGCCACATAGGTGATTTCTGAGATGCATGATGAATTCTAGGTGAAAGAACAGAAGCCTAGGACTATTAAAAACAAACAAATAGCACGCCCTACCGAGG
>NW_004624777.1:20324763-20372405 GCF_000247695.1 Heterocephalus glaber
AACTCAGGACCTTATGCTTTTGAAGCAGGCAGCGGAACCACTGAGCTAAATCCCCGGCCCTAAACAGTGAATTCTTAAGGCTGGGGCTATAGAGCTCAGTGGGTAGGGCACATACTTAGCACGTGCCAGACCCTGGGTTTGATCCCCAGCACCACCAAAAGAAAGGAAAGAAGCAAGGGAGGGAGGGAGAGGGAGAAGAGAGAAGGAGGGAGGGAATAAAAACAAGTAGATCAGCCAAGGGATGTAGGTTTTGCATTTGGACAGTCAGGGCTACACGGCATATTTCCAACTCTGATTGGTCTTACATTGACACTTCTTCACAGTCATTTATCTGATAAACTCCTAGAAAACATGGAATGCACCTTGTTTTCACCATAGAAAGAACCATGGTACAGATGACAGAGCTTTGGGCATCCTGAATTCCAGCTTTAGGATCATGGATAGAGTAACCCTGGCATCTGAACCTCTCACAAATCAAGTCTCAGTAGGTCAGTATCCAGGCTAAAAATCCTTTATTTCCAATGCAGAGTCAGATTCGTCATGCAGAAGAGGCAACTTCTTCCAAAAGAAAAAAATTGAAATTAATTGTTTCCTAATGTCCACCAAAGAAACTGAGCTATGACTTTGGTTTTCTAATTCGGCTCAACTTTAGCTTATATTTCAATAATTCTAAGTTTAGACATGGAATTCGTATATGTTCTATTAAAGGACTCCTCAATTCATATCATAAGGGAAATTAATATTAGCATATATATGTATTTACAGAGAAAATACTCAATAAAATGAGCATTTTTAATAAAATTAAAAACTTAAAATGTGCATGTTTCAAAACAATGAAGAATTCACCACAAAAAAACACACAACTTATTGGTAATTACATGAGTTTAGTCCTCTTACTTGGCCTTTGCAAGAATCCAAATGGTATTACATACATATGCCTACTTACGCACAAGGCAAAAGAACTGACCACACCACCACTGTGTAGAGGAAACCGTGTATGTTTTAAAGAGGCAACACCATAGTTCCATTTATTGGACTGTCTTTTGAAAATAATAATGAAAAAAGACCGTGGCAGCGCTGGGGGGAAAACAATCAATACATACCAAAAACTCCAAGCACTGAAGACATTCCTAATCCAAGAAACTTACCAACTACTACGAAGGGTCCCTGGTCTTGAATAAGGGTTTTCTCCTCCCGGTCTCTTTTCCCTCCCATGCAGGCTGCACTTCTCTACACTGCTCATTCACTGCTTCTCCTCACACCGTCCTCTTCTGACGTCTCTCACAACAGGCCACGAGCTCCAGGTTACCAAATCCCAGGACACAGGTCCTCGTCTCGCTGCCCCTGAGAACACTGGCCACACCCCTTTACTGTTCACTCCCCCACTCACCAAGGGGACCCCTGGGTCCTCACTAATCAGACTATTACACCTCCGTCTTTTCTGAAGGAACTCCTCCAAAAATCCAATGCTTTTGCTTTCCTCCTTCCACGCTCTCCATGCTTTGCCAGTTTCATGCCCTCTAAAGTCTCAGCTGCTGTCCTTCCTTCAGAATGGACCGGAAATAATCCCATTAAACTACGTATGCCTAAACCTGGTCATCTTCACTCCAAAATCGAAGACAGTTTCCTATATTTCCTAATCTATCTTCCAAGCCAAAAACCTGGAAATCATCCCTGATTTCTTTCAATCCTCTTTTGTCTATTCAGTGAATTACTTCCCTAATATGTTTTGCAAATGTCTTTGGATCTTCATCTCTATACATCACTCCCCCTCCTTCAAGCCCTTCAGCATCTCTTGCCAGAAGATTTAATAATATCCTAACTGACCTCCCTTCATCCAGTCTTTGTCACAAACCTATGTTTCCTATGGTCATTTGGGTGCCTTATCTAAAGTCAAATGACCACATCGCTCCCTGGTTCGCAATCCTTTCATAGATTCTCTTCACGCGAATCACCGGTTTCCAATCCTGAACGTGGCATCTGGGGCCTTCTGTATCCTCGTATTTCACATGTCCCTCTTCATCCATGTCCCTCTTCATCCATGTCCCTCTTCATCCAGCCCTCCAGGGCAGGGAGAGCAGCCCAGGTCATCACCTTAATACTTAAGTCACAGCCTCCAGCTCAGAACAGGTGCCGTATGAACAGTCAGTGATAAACAATGAAAGACGGTGTGGTGTGTGGTACGTGAGTCCAAAATGAATGGCACAGATAAAAGTGCGGAAGGAATCTGGACTCACATGGAAAGTGACCACAATGAGGCCTAAACATGCTAAACACTTTCCACACAAGAGATAAAAGAGAGCCAGCAAAGCTCCATTCCTCCTTTCAACCCCACCACAAACCTAGAGTTGTGCTCTGCTGTTTTTGGAGAAAACATGTTGGCTACCCACTGAGCCTGCCACCACACGGTACAGTAGTGGGCATCTTGGTGAGTGCTAATAATAACAGCTGATATTTATAGGATGCTGACTGTGTACCCAGAACCATATTGAAAATCCCACATAAATTATATCTCTCAGTTCTCACATCAGTACTATGAAGAAGACATGACAGTTACCCCTGTTTTACAGATGGGGAAACTGGGGACCTGGTATCAAGTAACTACTGAAGGCACAGAGAGTAACATGAAGGATATTACTCACCAGAATGAATACGTATGACTCAGTTCACACATACATTCAAACACATATGTTCCATTTAATTCTCAAAACTGTACGTGTACATCAAGAGCTAACCAGGAATGAAATGGCAATCTACTAGGCTATGAAACTTTTAAGTCACTGTCCACCAAATAAACCGACTTGACTAAGTGAAAGAATCATTTCTGTCACCCAGTGTCTCACAGATGGTGTCACCACCACATCATGGAGACAGCTCCGCTTCTTGCTGGTGCAGCCCCTCCTCCTTGCCCTGGTTCTCTTTGGCCCCTTCACATGTTCATGTTACTCTTCAATTTGCTCAAAATTTTCCCACCTTCAGTTGTGAAGGATGGTACAGAACACATAAGAAACAACATCTCTTCTTCATCAAAGCAGAGCACTTATCTTGGGAGGGATAGAAGCAAACAATCTTCATACCTTCAGAAGAGTGTAAATAAATTCACAGATGTGAGAGTTCAGTATGGAACTTGGAGAGGAAACCATTTATCAACAATAGCCATGTGTATTAGCTTTCTCATTGCTGAGACACAATACTCAATACCCATAATTTAAAGAAGGAGAGGTTTAATTTGGTTCACGGTTTCAGGGGATTCAGTTCATGCTCAGCTGGCTCCAAGGTAGGAAATCATAGCAGAAGGGCACAGTAGAGCAAAGCTGCTTAGTTCATGGTGGCCAGGAAGCGGAGCAAGGAAAGAGGATGGAAAGGAAGGGACCAGGGATGGTATATAGCAGCCAAAGACATGCCTCAATGACCCACCCATGCACACCCAGAAACATGGCCCAGTAATCCCCCTCAGGTTTGCAAACTGACAGCCAATCAGGACAGCAACTGCAAAAGCCAAAGTCTAACCAGCCATTTAAAATCCAGATCTCAAAGCCAATCAAGTTGTCATTCCACCCCAACCACCACACCATACTTGGCTATCAAATGAACTAAGTCTGTGGATATGTATTAAGCACCTACTATGTCCAGTACACTTTCCCAGAGGCAGCAGAGCAGGGAACAAAAGAAACAAAATCTCTGCCTTTATGGAGCTTCGTGCTCTGACCACCGGATGGTTCCCAGGCAACGGGATCTGTAATAAAAGTCTCCTCTTAAGAGCAGAGACCCAGCACTCTCCAAAAACCTTCAGGGTGCTATCAAAAAGGTGTACATAAGTCAGATGTGGTGGCCATCCCTGTAAACCCAGCATTCTGGGAGGCCGAGGCAGGAGGATCACAAGCTCAAGCTCAGCCTGGGCAACTTAGCAACTTACGTGAGACCCTGTCTCAAAATAAAAAGTAAAAAGTGTTGAGATGTAGCTTGAGAGGAAGGCCACTGGTTCACAGTACCATCAAAAAATAAGTAAGTAAAGTTGTATGCACACACAGGCTCTCCCCACACGTGGCTGCATGCTGAAACTCTCAGGGACTCAGTAGCCTCATCTTTTAAATGGAAACAGTTATCACACCAGGCACATAGGATCACTGTGAAGAATAAGAGATGATCATATAGAAGCCGTTGAAAACAAGTGTCTGGCCCCATGGCACTTGGGACCAGCTGCTGTGGTCCTTCCAGTGTGTGCTTAAAGCTCAAATAAGATCCTGATTTTGGCTGTTTAGAAAGGAAAGCAGATGACAGAAGTAGACAGGACACCTTGGGACCAACCATGTCTAGTGGGTCACAAGTAGCTCCGGAGACAGAGTAGACACCAGGTGACCCAAATGTGTGCCCTGTCCTTCAGATCATGGAAGAATGAGAGAGCCAGGCGTGGGATAAATGGTCCCAAGGAGCATCTGGGGGCGGCCCTTCAACCCTGCTCCTCCAGCACAGGCAAACAGCTTCCAAAGTCCTGCACCCATCAGTCTCTTCCTAGGGCCAGCACCAGGAGGTAATTCGACACAGACCCGGGGGAGTCCTGTCTGGATCTGAATCCTTGTTCTACTGCTCATAAAACCCAACAAGCAACTGCAACTCTCTAGGATTCGGTAGCCTCATTTTAAAGATGGAAACAATAATTCTAACTGCTGCATAATTGTGAAAATTAAAAGGGATCATTACATATAAAACTCTAAAGGCAGTGTGTGGTATTCAGGTACTCAGGAAATGTGAACTGTTAGTACTGCCATTCTCCATCAGTAGGATCCTGGAGATGCCCTCCCAGGTCATGGCCAGTGCTGGAAGCCACCTAGATGCTACAGATATGAAGAGCTCAGGGCATGAGCTATCTCATTTTGAGGTCAAGCCAAAATTCTACAAAGGAAATGTTTCTGAATCCCCTCACCCTTTGAATTCATGCACATTTTTCTCAGAATGAAACAACTGGTTGATTGATTGATTGATTGATTACTGTTCAAGGTCAGAACCCAGAGCCTTGCATGTGGCGGGCAAGGGCACTGCCACTGAGTTACATCCCCAGCCCAAGACACTTATTTTTTTTTTATCAAATTAAAGCAAAACTGATTGTGACTGCAGTATATACTGTCAAAAGGTAAAGGCAAAAGACCAGATAGATTTTGCCTGCTCAGAACTTCCTTGGCCTCTGGACTGACAGGCTGAGTCAGCCTGCTAGCGAGCTGCAGCAAACAGAACAGGAAGGAGGGCCAGTGAAAGTTTGCAGGCTGACAGCCAATCAGGATGGCAACTGCGAAACCCAAAGTCTAACCAGCCATTTAAAATTGAAACCAAACATCTTAGTATTTCTGTTATTCTAATGAATCTGCAAAGGGAGAGAAAGGCACCAATAACAAATCTAAGTAGGCGTCAGGTGGGGCCCAGACACAGAGACAGGTAAGAAAAGCTCCATGGTTGGGAGGGGCTCCTGTTTGCAAATTTCAAATGGAGCAGGCACTGTTTTTTATTTTCTAATTGTGACATTGGACAAGAAGTTTATCGGGCATCACAGCAATCAGAATCACCTGTGTACCCCCTCAGCCAAACACAGACATTAAACTCAACCAAGTTAATTTCTCTGCCTCTTTAATTTGATTGGAGAGTGGTTTTCTTTTTCCATCTTAGTGTTATAAAAGAATAAATTGTTATCAAAACAGTATGAATTTGATTTAAGTCTGAGGCATTCTCCTGCTTTTCCGTGTGCTCGTCAAAACTACCTGGGGAGGATCGCGGTAGAAAAATGGCTATGTACCCAAGAGGATGCTGGATATGTACTGCTTCAGAAAAGCTTCTGCTTTTGCTTTATTGGGATAATCCAAGCACTCTGATGTATAAAATTATTTCTTCAGAAAACATGCTGGTAAACCTACTAGAAAGCTAAGTATCTCTAGAACTGAAGAAACAGTATCGATGTTTACTGACTGTGTCCATGGTTTCCTATGTGGGGAGTAGTGTAGGTTGGCCCGTTGCTCATGCCTGCAATTTATCTGCCTAAACACGTATTTTCTAAAGTAAGGTCAACTCAAAGTGGTACTCATAAGAAATTGAGAGTCTAGAGATTTGTTCTGAGGGTCATCTACATAGATTTATTGCAAAGGTCTTGAACTGCAATTTGTATAATGATTTTTAAAAACAGCTTAAAATTGGGCCCAGGGATTTAGCTCAGTGGCACTGTGTCTGTCTCACAAGCGAAAGGTCCCGAGTTCAATCTCCAGTACCAAAAAATAAAACAAAACAAAACAAAAAACAGAAATAGCTTAAAATTCTTGGGCCGTTATCTGGCCTTCTTGAAGGAAAGTTTTCCTTGCAAATCACAAGAAATGGCATTTTAAAATATGCCTTGCCAGGCATGGAAGTACTTGCCTGTAAACTCAGCACTCTGGGAGCCAAAGGGATTCACAGGTTCAAGCCCAGCCTGGGTAAATTCATGACTCAGTGAGACCCTATCTCAAAAAAAACAAAAACAAAAAACAAAAAAAAACCCCAAACAATCGGCTCAGGATGTAGCTCAGTGTGAAGGTCCCAGGTTCAACCCCTAATAATGAGGGGAAAAAAAGAAGTCTCAGTTCCACTCCCGGGAGCAGAAGGATACATGCTAATTGAAAGATGAGAAAAGTCTCTCTAACCCATCAGAAGACAAGTTTGGAGCCCTAGCTGACAAGCCACATCTTAAACTCTAGCCCTGAAATTCAGAACTACTGCCTTAATTCACAAGGACAGGAGGAAACAGATACTCTACTGTCCATCTGAGAAGTATTTACTGAGTTCCTCATATGAGTCAGCCTGGCCCCTGCCTTACAGTGGCTCACCACCCAGTGTTGGTCATGCACCCGCAAGGGACACAGGACAGCCACCACATCAAGCATTAGGTGCTGGGAAAGCACAAGGGACAGGGAGGCCCAGGGTCCTCAACAGAGAGAAGGACTCGGAATCATCCCTGCAAGCTTACTGAAGAACCCAATTTTACACACCTGATTTCCAAGCAGAGCACACACACATACACATTACACTTGTAAACTATGCTCTGCTGCACAGTCTCAGTCAGTGCTGGCCAAGCCTTCCTTTGTTTTTGCTGTGGTTGAGACCTCTAGGTAGCCAGAAAGACAGCTGCAGATATTCCTAGGATTTAAGGTAGCACTGCCAAGCTAAAGAAAATTACTACAGACTTACATGTCATCAATCTGCGTCCTTCCTCCTGTCAAGTGTCCTTAAAGTCAATTAAATCAAACCATGAGTTTTGTGGTCCTCAGAAATTAACTTGATCAAGGTCATACTGTTTGTTGTGGCTTGCCTGAGCTAGACCAGATTTCTTTGCTCCCCATACAGTACACTGTACTTTTCTTTAAACCAAACTGCCTCTCAAACACAGGGGCCAGAGCAGGTGTAACAGTGGGCATCTGTTATATGTGACAATCAGAAATCGTGTCTATGAAACACAGAAGACAGTCGAGAGAAAGTTTGTGGCTTGTCGTTGATGTAGTCTGAGAAGCTTAACCAGCAGGCCATGAGAAACGTGGGAACACCCCTAAAACAGCAGGCTCTGCAGAGGCCAAAGGCTGGGGTGCTCCCTTCTGTGTGGCACCCCCAGAGCACGAGGTAGAGCCACCACTGGGAAAGGATGGAGTCCCTAAGCAAAGGAAATACTTCTGTGAAACTCAAGGCAGAGGACAGAGGTACCTGAGATCCCTGCAGAACCACAAAGATGGCTCCGGGAAGGGAAGCCAGAATGAAACCTGCCTGGGCTATCTGCAAGAAAAGTGGAAACTCTCACCATTTCAAAAATCAGCTCTCACTCATCTCAGTGCCTCCTAGCACTCCTTGCCCTAATTCACCCCTGCCCCTCTGTTTTCATCCAGCTCTGGCCTCCCCAGCCCACCTCATCCACCTGCGCCATCTCAGTTACCAAGTTCAGGGACAGCTGTGGGTAGCTGATTTCGACACTGGGGCCAGAACATCAGCCATAAGCCAGCTGCCTCTGCCCAGGCTAAGGCCGTGAAGCAGCGGTGGGAAGCTCCTTTGGGTCATCTACCTCTGGCCTCCACTCAGACTGCTACATTCCCGGGCATCTCCACTGTATCAAATCAGGCACACAGTCTCCAGATTCTACTGGAGACATCAGAGATGCCATCATTTCCATATGACTCACCTAATAAGAAAGCAACACACTTCCATAAGGCACTGTGGGCATGAGACCATACAGCAGTTGGGCACGTGGGCTTGTTTACTGTAAGGAGGCACCTGGGTGGAGTCTGTCCCAAGCCAATTATCTTATCACTGTGGTTCTTGACCCTGTCCTTGTATCCTGCAGCTTGTATCTGACCCAGTACTGGCACACACACTCCGGTAATAACAAGCTTAAAAATACTCGAGGCAGGGCCAGGGATTTAGCTCAGTGGTTCCACTGCCTGCTGCACAAGCACAAGGACCTGAGTTCGATCCCCGGTACCAAAAAAAAAAAAAAATACTAGCGGCACTCAGTCCCTTAGCCTTCTCTCTTATATGAACAGTTAAGCAAGAGCTTCAGTATAAAGTGACAAAGGAAGTCAGGCACAGTGGCACACACCTGTGATCCCAGCAGTCAGCAGGCTGAGGCAGGAGGATTGCAAGTTCACACCTAGTCTGGGCAACTTAGAGACTTAGCATGACACTGTCTCAAAATTTAAAGTACTGTAAAAGGCTGGAAATGTAGCTCAGTGTGACGGCCCTGGGTTCAACCCCCTTACACACACACACACACACACACACACACACAAAAATATATATATATATATATACACTTTCCATATATATATGGAGAGAAGTTCAACTTGTTCTGACCCTTGTGATAAAGCTTGACTTGTCTCTACGAGTCACTTTACTTTCACATATACCTGGCCCCTCATAGGACAAAGAAAAGAAAAACAAAGACAATGTTCAGATAACTATGCCTTGCACCACTGTGCAGTCAAGAAGAGGAAAAAAACCACCTTTTATAACTTCCTCTGGCACTAACTGAAAACTCTGGACTTTGGGGAGGCTATTAGAAAAAGGTTAAATATGAGACTAGATAATGATACACCAAGGGACTCGCGTCAGGGTTTGTTTGAACACTGCTCAGACGCAATTGCTGCTGAGAACCAGCGACCACTTAAAAGAGTTGTTCAAGAAGGCAGAGTCTGCTAGCAAAGGCTTTGCAGTGCCCAGGGAGGAGGGGGCTGAGGGCTTCTTATTGTGCACACACATCTCTGAAACACTGTTCTTTAATTTCAAGATGAAGAGATGCACATATCTCGCCATTATTTCCTATATGAGGCATGTTTTCTCGTATTGTTCTTGGTTTTAGTTTTACAAAGTCATCATTCCAGATACATTTTGTATATATATCTGTACCCTCCCTTTTCCTTTCATTGCCAGTTTTGGAGAGAATTGGGGGTCTACATCTTTAACTCCAAATTGTATTTATTTGGAATGAATCTGTCAGTCAATTCTTTAATATTGTTGTACCGGTGGATTTACTTCAAAGTGTGAGTGCTGATCATCAGTATTATCAAAAATACATTGCCAGGCATGAAGGTGCACATCTGTAATCCCAAACTCTGGGAAGTTGAAGCAGGGAGATGCCAAGGCTGGGTAACGTAGTGATTTAGCAATACGCTGTCTCAAAATAAAACATTAATTACAAAGGGGAAGGGGCTGGAAATGTCGTGCAGTATGAAGGCCCTGGGTTCAATCCCCAGTACTGAAAAAAAAGTTGAAGAGTATTTTGATTTATTTTAAAAGAAAAGGAGAATGGAGAATGATTTCTATCAAAGGGAGGTAGTACATGCTGCTATGTGTGATATACATATAATATGTATCTTAAGGACCAAATGTACATTGCTGTGTGTAATATACATGAAACTTCTATCAAAAAGAGTTACTATAAATCTTATGTGTAATAGCCTTCACTTAGGTTTAAAGAAACCCAACACAAAGAGAGAAAAAAGAGTTTACTTTAAGAGTCCTATTTGTATAACTGAAATATTAATGTGTAAACCTTTTCTTTCCCTAAAACTATAGTAGTGTCTTCTTATAAAATTTGTAGCATTACCCAAAGCACCGTGTGCTATCAATTACAGGGTTATGAACACCCACCTCTAAAGCTAGCTGTCTTAACGTCCCCTGGTGCTTTATAATGATAACTACATAGTATATAATTACTCAGTTCCCACAAGATACTTATAATTGAATCACAGGGCATTTTGTAAATGTTTGGGACCGCGATTAGAGGACCACAAAGTGATAGTATTGCAACTTTCCCCAGCTAGAATGTAAATGAAACACCCTAAAATTCAATTAGAAGAGTCCTTCAGGTATTAAATAATTATAATACAAATCACATTAGGGGACAATTATTTTTTTACTGCCTTCATCACCCCCCAAAGATTGTATTTCTTAATAGTTTACAAAACAACACAACTAAAATTTCAGATTCTGATTTCCTATTCCAAAACTGGAAAAGCTATACCAAAGGTAGAGCATCTAAAACCTTGTTTACAGTTGTGTTTTGCCACTTCCTTATTTCATGACCTGGTTGGTTGTGAACCAGGTTCCACAGAAGATTGTCTTATAAATGTGCTGCATAATTAGAATGCCTACTATATTGCTATAAAGATATTTACAAAATCAATTAAATAGAAAAGAGGATATTCCTTCTATCTGAATGGTCAACTATTCCTAACCTCCAAAAATGTCCTGTCATTTCTTACTCTCCCTTCTTCCTTTTCTCTCCAGCTGCCCCTGATCTTACTTATTCCCCACTGAGCCCTTCTCGGTCTCTACTGTCTCTCCCTGTGGGGCGGCTGTGACAGTTGTGTGAAAGCCTCCAGGAGCAGCGGTTGTTGGCTACACAGTGCTGAGGCAAGGGTACAGAAGGGTCAAGTGTGGGCCTTTTTCTTTCATCTTCTTCTCACTTTCATTTCTTAAAAGAGAACACAGATTGGCTCCCTCGCTTAGGGAACACACACAGTGTTACAGTTTAAGCACGAACTGTCCCCCCAAAACCCATATAGAGAGGGTTAGATTCCCAAAGTGGCCATGTTCAGAGTGAGGCCAAAGTGACAGGTGAATCATGAGGGCACTAACCTCATCAGTGATTCACAAGTAATGGGCTACCAGGAAGTGGGGTCCAGTTGGAGGAAGTAGGTCACCAGAGGCATGCCTTAAAGGAGACGTCTTGTCGCCAGCCTCTTCCTTTCTCCACACACTCTTATCCTGCCCCTGCTTCTACAATGCCATGAGATGAGCACCTTTTCTCTGCCACACCCTTCAGCCACGATATTTCTTAGAGTCAGTCAACCATGGACTGAGACCCCTGAAACCATGAACCCAAATTAACCTCCTGAAGTCCTGTATGTCAGGTATTTTGTCCAAGCAATGGAAAAGCTGACTGACAGACACGTGAAAATAAAAAAGAGAAAAACTCCTCCCCTGACTGACTCCTGTGAACCCATGATCAGAAAGTTGAGAGAATGTATACAAACTCAAGGAAGGAGCTTGCACAACTAACTTAGCAAGTCAACAGAAGACAGGACTCCAGTCACATCTCAAGACACTGGGAATCACTTCTGAGGAACAGGCATAATATTTTCCAACCTCTGAATGCTATAGCAAGTACATATCCACCAATGACAGACCTGTTCTTCTCTAGTTAAAAACATTTCCCCAAGGCCAGTGATCAAAAATGTAAAAACTAAGGCATGAAAAAATTCCAGCTTCTCTAGCAGAGCTCAAAGTTAGAATACAATTAGTAGAATATCACACCTACATAGCTATGTATATGGGGGGGGGTAGATTTGGTCTTGTAATGGCAAAATTCACTGGAAAAAGAAATTCCTTTAACACCATGATTCAACCAACCTTCATGGGTGTTGTGCAAAATTCATCCTTCCACAGAGACCAAGACTATGGTGACATTTGGTGTTCCTCTATCAGAGTGTGAATACCACCCATTTTCTCCTTTTAGCTCCCAAAATAAAAATATTCTCATGCACGGAGCACAATAGCCAAGGCTACAGCCACTCCTCTGAGTGTGAGTCTGTCCCAGACTTGCCTTCTGCTGTTTGAAGGCACCTATCCCTGAATCCCACATCCTTTAGAATTCATCTTCTGCACCTTGGAGTCAAGAGAGAAAGAAACAGAATGGGTGGCCATAACCACAGAGAGGCTGAAGCCATGGAAGATTTAAGATGATGGCAAAACTCTAGTCCATGTGGCGCACACCAACAGGGTGGTGGAGGAGATCCTTCCAGAAGGAAGTGGCATTAAACAGCCTTTTTATGCACACACACACACACACACACACACACACACACACACACGCCTGCCAGCTTCACACATTCAAAAAATAGACCCAGGCCAAGCAAAGGGCCTATTTTAGCACTTTTTTGTAAAAACTAGATAGACAGAGCTCTCTCCTTTCTAACAGTAACCCCGGCCCCAACATACTTGCTGATTTTAGCTATTCAAGCCTTAAGAACGAAACAGCAATGTGCAAAGTTTTCTGAAAAGCACTAAAAATAAAACTAAACAACTTTCCCTCTCACAAGAAATATGGAGCACCCGGGAATCAGCGCATCTCATAATTAATTGGCTTGCCTGCAGAAAATCTCTCTTTGTAATTGTGGCCACTGGGCTGCTGTGGAAGAAAAGGTCCCAACGTCCACTCGTTGAACGAATGATTAGATGAGTGACCCGAAGTCACTCTACCAACATGAGCTTTTCCACCCTGCCCAAGTTAGCCTCAAACAGCAAGGCTGGCATAGGGCCAAGGGCATGCTTGCCAACGAGACTAGAAGTCTCTGACAGCCACTGTAGACCCAACATTGGGACAGTTCTCCAAAACAAAAACCGGCCACCGAGTTCAACAACTGGTTTGCCACGGTACCATATGTTCCACAATATTGTCCTGTGCAATGCCGGGCCTGTCTTTGGTGTCTGTGTGCCTCACAGCTGTCAGCTTGGGAGCTGTCTTATCATTATTTTCACTGTTTTATGACTTTTCTGGGAATTCAAATCAGTGTAACCGCGCTTGATGCACCCAGTGAAAAATGGCATCGCCCTCCCCCTACTCCTTCAACCTAATGAATTGCCTTTTTTCATATCAAAGAGTAATGAGCACCAAGCCACGTAATATTTATTCATGGAACAAAAGACATGAGAATGGGGGGAAGGGGGAGGGCAGAGGCAGCTCCTGGTGCACATGGAAGAAAAGCTGCAGATTTGCAAAGGGCTCCTTGCTCTGATTCCTGGTGTCACTGGGTTGGATTCATGGGGAAATCCAAACTTTGGGGCTCTCCCTCTTCTTCCCTGGGAGACTCCCCCACCCATCTGGCTCCTTGAAGTTTCAAGCACTTCCCTAATCAATGCTTAGAGACCCTGCTGTCCAGAATTGCCCCAAATCAAAGTTAACTGGCATGGTACACTTAACTGTGAATTTCTAAACATTTTCCTTCTCAGTGAAATGCCTCTAAAAAGCCTCCCCTTCTCTCTCTTCTGAGCAATAAACCAGTGCCTCCCAGAATGCTCTAGATAGGTCCCCCCTCACCCCCATCCCCTGTATCTTCACTGTGAATGAGGGCATGCTTTGGCCAGGGAGGAAGAGCCATAGAAACACTGGTGATGGTGGCTTCAGTGGTGCGTACCCAGAATCCCAGGTACTCAGGAGGCTGGGGATGCAGCTCAGTGGTAGATATGGATAGACCTTAGTTCCATCCCAAGCACCACAAAAGAAGAGATGGGAGAGGAAAGTGAAAGAGAAAGAGAAAGAAAAAAGAATTAAAAACTGGTGATACTAAAGCCTTGTTCACCTTGAATGACATGAATTTACCCCTACCCACTTTCTACCTTAATCATTCTCTTATTTGATCTACAAATTTTCTCACTAATCCAAAAAGTAGAAAATAATAGAGACTAGTAGGAGGGCCGGGGATTTAGCTCAGTGGTTCCGCCGCCTGTCTCACAAGCACAAGGACCCGAGTTCGATCCCCAGTACCAAAAAAAAAAAAAAAAGACCAGTAGGGTAATCCAACCCCTCTGCGAAATCCCCTCGTTGGGAGGGGCACCATGGAGCGCTAAGTCAAGTTAATGTGGAAGAAGTTTCTTGCGCGTCACTTTCCCAGCCACATGAGCTACCACAGTGAAAGCAAAGCTAGTTTTTAAAGGTAAGGTCGCTGTTAAACAAGTCTCCTCAAATACGCTGCACATTCATGCAAAGAGAGAGGTTAAAGGGCACAGTGAACAACCTAAGGAATTTTCACCTCAGCAGCTAGGATGCTACTTCTTCTTTCCATTTTATTACTCAGTATCTTGAATTTCTCCATTTAAAAACTGCGTTTTGAAAATCAAAAAAGTTTTTTTTTAAACCAGGAAATATGTTTAATTTTTTAAAAAATCACAAAAGTAGCCACTTCCTCCTATAATCTGTGCTCCCCAGATGGATATGAATTTTAACACAGACGAGTTGCTTATCTGGATAATTTTCCTCTAGCCCAGTAACTGAATCCTTTCCTGAAGCGATCCTTTTGCTTCTTCCTCTTACAGCCTCATTTCTGTAAGTCTGTCAGAGCTAATTATCCCTCTTCTGAAATGTATTGCTCTTCAGTGAATCATAAACACATGTATTACAAAAAGTTGAAGAAAACAAGTGAGCGTTACAGTGTGAAGGAAAAGACTGGTATAAATATTCAAAGAACCCACTATCTCTGCTAATAGAGAAATGAAAATGGCATTAGAGAAAGTAGCTGAGAATACCAAAGCCAGCCAATCCCAGCTCCTCTTCCTTATAAGGAAGTTCCTGCCCCCTTGAGCAAATCCCAGAGACTCCTACACCACCACTTTAGAATCAAGAGAGAAGCAAAGTTCTCAGGTTTGCAATCCTTTGACATTCCAGACCACAGATAAACAGGAGCCTACCAAACCAGTAACACAAACAACCTGGGCCTCCGCAGGGGAACAAAGACAGGATTCTCACGAGCACACACCATCATTAAACTTCCTTCCTTGAAACTATTGTTACATATTCCTGAGTGCTCCAATTCCAGTCTCAATCACAAATTTTAAAATTAATAAGCCCCTGAATGATTCAGATCAGTCCTTTAAATGTCAGAACAGGACCAAACACTAAAAATGCAACATGCCATTTGAATTTCAATAGCCTGGGTGCCAGATATCCCTGGTCCCCAAAGTACCACTTTGTCATACTTATCACCCCCAAAATCACCTTTCTATGTTCCTACTTTCTCCTGGGCTAAAGATGTTTTCCACTCTAACAAATACAACTTCCCCCCAAAATTCTGCAGTGTGGTTATTTAATGTCATGAAAAACAACATCTTCAAGTAGTATTCCTTCGACAGGTTCTGAGAATCAGGGAGCATGATATCCAAATCTGAAATCATTGTTTTCATGCTGCACTAAAGAAAATGAACGCGTTTTTAAATATTCAATAGCAGCTGCGAAACATTTGGGAATTCCTAGTTAAACTACAAAATACACTTTCAACCATTTAGCCGGAACAACTTCTAAACTTCACACAAACCAACTATGTTTACCCAACATCAGAGACTCTCCGGGTAAGGGCCACTGCAGGACTTGAACCATCCAGGAGGTGCTGAGCCGCACCCACCAGTGTGAGAAAATACCGTACGTGATTAAAGATAAACACCACTACGTCCACTAGGTCGCCACACACTTTCCTCCCAGAGAAGGAGCAAGATTGGATTGAAATACCACAGTGGATTAGAACTGAAGACAAAAGGAGCCAGGAACTGAAGATGCGGGCTCACAGGAGGAAGAGACTCCCTAACTCCCACCCTGCTGGCAACTCTAGCTTTATTCTCACTTAGACATTCTGACGCCCAAACTTAAGAATAAACAATTAAAATAATTTTATCTCACTTATTTTACAGAAAATTTTGTTGAACACTGACATAATCAAATGCCCTTGTAAGAATTTTAACATGAACCCCCAGATAGTCCAATTTATTAATTCATTTCAAAACAAATCAAAACAGGTCTGAAACATCTACATTTCTAAGTCACTCACACACATATGTATATATTTAAAGCTCTCTAAAAAAGCAGGATCTGATTCTAGCCATTTATTATTACATTGATAAATCTCTAGACTCTTTCCAAAAAACACACAGAAATGTTTACCAAAGGAATTAGAAGTTAGATGTCGACTGCATGAAGCTATAAACCTCAATAGCCTTTGGAAAAGTTTTTAATATAATAGTTACAATCAGCTATGAAATAACTAGTATTCAAAATGTTTAATAACAATTTACCCTTCTATAATCAATACAAAGGGGAGGACTGATTATATTTCCTGAAGACTGCACTACAGTTGTCTACTTTGTATGTAGGTGAAATCATCCTTAAAAGAAAACATTCTGGTGCAGGAAAGAAATAGAGCCAAGAAAAATCAGAAGCAAACACAAAAAAAGTAAGACAGTACTCCTGGGAGAGACAATAGAGAAGCTAAACTAAACAGGCAAGGAAAAGTTGTAGTCTGGAATTTTACTGCATTACATGATCAGACCAGCAACTTGAAGAACATCTCAGTTTATAATACTGGATGGCCTAGGTTCAAGATAAGGGGCAAAGTCTCTTATTTTATGTATGTTACTAAGTCTCGCTACTTGTATTAGTCAGTTCTCCAGTCACTGAGGCACAATACACCATGCCCACAATTTAAAGCAGAAGAAGTTTAATTTGGATCATGGTTTCAGGGGATTCAGTCCAGGGTCAGCTAGCTCCAAGAATGGAACATCATTGTCATGGCAGTGCAAAGCTGCTTAGTTCATGGTGGCTGGGAAGCAGAGCAGGGGAACAATGCAGAGAGGAAGAGACCAAGTCAGTCCACAGCTGCACTGACTTTGCTGGCCAAAGGTTTTCTCACTTAAATGCTATGTGCACAGCTAAATGGCAAAAAGTGGCTCACCATCACCTCAATCATATGTTGAAGCATAAGGCCTAGTTTATGGAATCACTTGGTAGAGAAAGTATAGGCACCCACTTACCTTCCCACCCTTATTTTATTTCCCTGGTTCATCCCATTGCCATTATACCCTGTTTAAGGTGCTACAGTCACAATGGCAAAGGTAAAACGTAGTGGGTAAAGGAGATGGGAAAAGGAGGGAAACAAAAAGACAGAGATATGTGAGGCCAGGTGACAGCAAAGTTGTGGACTTCACTGGTCCCAGCAGGGACAGTCAAAGACCAGCACCACCGTGTGCTTTAAATTTGGCCCCTGTCCAAGCTGAACTAACACTGTAATGGCCAGTCAAGTAGGTAAGCACTACTCCTTGGGAGAATGTGGCTATTTAGAAAATGGAGCTGCTCAGACAACCAAGCCAAGAAAGACTACTGCAGTCCAGGAAAAGCAGAATGATGTAGGAGCCAAGGATACAGATACTGAAGCCACACTGCTCCAGGGAGGGTAAACATGTAATTACTGTTATTTCTGTGTAAGGAAGCTGCTATGCCAAAGGTAAAGCAAAACAACCAAGAGCACAGAGGTAGGGCCATCTGCAGCCCTCGTCACACCTGTGAGCAAGGAAAACTGATAGGACTTCTCACTGTCTAAACAGATGCTCTTAAGGTAACTGTCAGGCAAGTCCATTTTGATGCGTTTTCCACAGTTGGCCACGTCAGCAGGTTGTTATTACCACATTACACAGATGACTGGATTAGTCAGGGTAATTTAACCTGTAGGAAATGGCAACTCACAGATCTGAGATTTTTATGACCACTCAAACATACACCTACAGATACCCCAGGTATGGCACTGCCAGCCAAAATACATTTTATGCACAAAGTGCACCATCAGGCCTATGCAACAGGAAAGATAGAGGGCCGCAAACTTGTTCAAGGGAAGTGAATGGCCCACTTTCACAGAAAGAACAGGAGCTGTTTAACCTGGCTCCTGATTCAACAGCTTCCTCTCTGGGGCCAGCTAAGAAGAGGGAAGCTCATTCCTGCAGGGTGTGGTATTTGCCAGATACACAGCCTTCAGAAACTAATCACATTCTCTCCAAAAACCAGCACTAGTTACTACAGTTAGTAATTCTAAGACATATTTTTAAGGAGGCACAATCATCATTTACCCTAAAATGAGCGGTAACAAGATTTGGGTGCTATATTAAAGCGTGATAGATTAAAAGATTTTTCTGCCAGCTTTTTTCTGTTTATACATACTACATGTAGAAAGAACCCTCGACCTGTGCTGCAGAAATTCTCACATTCATACAAAGGGATATATGGGTAAGAGTGTAGGGGCCAGGGATTTAGCTCAGTGGTTTCGCCGCCTGCTGCACAAGTGCAAGGAACCGAGTTCGATCCACGGTACCAAAAAAAAAAAAAGTGTTGCAACCTTTAATTAACAAAAAAATAAAACCCTAGCCAGAATATCTATCAATAGGGGATCAGTCAATAAACTATGGAATGCTCTAAAGCAGAGCTCTAAAATATATTAAAAGAAAGGCTGGGAATGTAGCTCAGTGGTACAGAGAATATCTAGCTTGCTTGAGGCCTTGGGCTCAGTCCCCGGAACTACAAAAGAATAAAACAAAATACATTAAATGGAAAAAAGTGTATCTTACAACAGTACGTATAACACAATTCCATTTATTCAGGAAAACGAATATATATGGTTATGTATAATATATAACATATACTTAAGCAAACTGAAGGTCAGAAGAGATATACACTAACCCATGGTAACTCTGAGATGGAGAAGTCATGGGGGCTGGGGAATTGGGCCACTTTTTAGTCTATTTGCTTTCATTTATAATTTATTCAATAAACTGAGTTCCCCCTATGTACAAGTAGGTCCTTCTGAAGTCAAGGGGCTAGGCGACAAACTGCCTATCTGTCCTTTCCCGATGTTCCAGCCAACTGAACGACTTTTGCTGGGACCCTGCCACTCATCAAAGCAGCCCATTTCATCTGTGAACAGCTTTAATTTTCATAAAATTGGTTTTTAAAATATATATTACACCAAACCCTGAATTCTAATAACTGCCAACCTCCGATCCTAAATTTATCCCCATGGGGCCATAAAGAGCACATCTAATCCTTTCTCCACATGACAGCCCTTCACATACTTTGCCGACTCAACCCTGCTTCATCAGACTCCGCATCTCCGTTCTCCCCTGGCTCCTGGGCTGTCACGGTTTCAAGTCTCTGTATCTTTCTAAATGTTCTCCTCTTTGTCTAATTTCCTCTAAAAGCTTGATATCAAGTCATGATCGTGGTGCTACAAGTGTCACCTCGCCCCCTCCAAAAAAAAAAAAAATCATCTGTGACCTGCTTTTCTTTCTTTCTTCATTTATTTATTTATTTATTGCAGTAGTGGTGACTGAACCCAGGGCCTTTGGACTGAGCTACATCCCAAGCCCTGTTTGTTTATTTATTTATTTCAAATTTTAAGACAGGGCCTCAAAATTGGGTCTTAAGTCACTAATTTGCCACAGAACCTGCCTCATTTTTAACAACCATACCTAAATCTTATTCTCCACCATGCCAACTAATCCTCTCCTCCTCCAAAATAACTTTCTGTGAAAATTAATAAAACAAACTTCATAACAGAAAGGAATGCTTACAAGAAGATACAAAAGCACTTAGCACCCCTAGGTTTTTCCTAAGTGTCAGCTTATTGATTGTTTCCACCAACATGCCTAACAAAACCACAAATACCATTTCAGGAAGCTAACCTGAAGCACACAACTGTGCCCTGCCATAGTCTGATAGGAAGAAGGATGCCATCTTCACCACAGTCTCCAGTGGGTAGAACAGTGCCCACCTGCAGCAAGTGCTCTGTACCATTCACTAGACCTGCATATTTGCCTGAATGACATAAGCCTCCAATCCGTCAACTTTCAGTCTGCATTTGGGCAAGAGGTAACCAAAGTGAAACGAAAGTAATTCATTAAAACATGGCTAATGCTGCCAAGCAGACTCCTACACTAGTAACTCATTTGATCCTAACAGTCACACCACTAGAAGAAAGATGACAACCATTCACCTTCCCGACCTGCAAGGAGACAGAGCCCATGATCATAAAAAGGCAGAGGGTCCCCTGGCCAGCTAGGACAGAGCTGAAATGCATCATGGGAGTCCTCCAACTGCTTACCACCTCTACCTCAGTGGAGCAGCTCTCCCTCTCCCCACTCCTGATGAGAAAATACACACTGTGCAAATCTACCCGCTACCCTATTTTTAACATTCTAGGGGGGGCTCCAAAGCTATGTTTCTTGACAGCAACAGCAAAGATATTTTGGATCAGGTAATTCTTTGTTATAGGTTCCTTGTAGGACATTTACCAACACCCCTGGCTTCTATCCATTAGGCACCCTAAGCTGTAACAATCAAAAAGGTCAAATGTTTCTAGGGTGGAGGTGGGGAGTCAAAGACTCTACCAGTTAAGGATCACTGAATTAGAAGAGTCTTCTAGGAATTCCATTTAAATAGCAGCAGTAATCACTTAAGAGAGCAGTTTTTGGAACGCAATTTTTTCTTTCAGATACAAGCAATATAACCATTAGCTCTTGAAAATATGCATTTGCGTTTCAGCGAGGTCTGCAGGTTCAGAACAAACTACTAAAAGCATACGTTACCTCTGCAGACTCCCAAGGCACTGTTTACCACAAATGTGCAAAACCAATCATCTCTGTGAGGTCTCTCTCCTCGACATCCAGCCCAACAACGCCTCCCGAGTGATCATTGTCTTCTGCTTTTCTTACTTTCACAATACTTACTTCCTGAAGCTCTTCCTGGGCACGGGTCCCTTTAGCTTTACTCTCAATCACTGAGCTTCTTTAGGTAACTAACAAACAATCCAAGATAGAAAAATAACCAATCACGGAGAGAACAAAGCGTAGGAGCAGTTTATCCTTCAGGGCTATGCCATCCTTTTGAGTTATAGGGACAACCCAGGTTGAAGCCATACAAATGCATTCAAAGCACTTCAGTCTTTTCCTTTGAAGGGAAGGAAGCCCCTGTCCAGACAGGGTCCTGGAATTGGAAAAGATGTGTAAGAAGGAAGAAGAGATATGCCCCACATACCCCAACTGCTGCTTCCCTCACAGAAGTCCACACAGACATAGTGAAGGCTGCATGGTCCCTAAACTTGAAACATTATACAACCACACTGTACCCACCAGGATGGGGACTTGGGGGTTAAAAAGGAAATTCTTGAAGTTGTTAGTTAAAAATTAAACATTTCACTGAAGCTTTCTACAGTTGTTAAACCCTTGCTAAAGGGGATGAATGTTATTAGTATTTTAAGATTCTACTTCAACATATGGTCATATCCCGCCAATGGGAGGTCCACTATAATTAAAAGGCGGTGCCTAAATTATTCTTAAGGAATCGCTTTTCTTATGTCAGAGGAAATATTGCAAAGCCTTTTGAGATTTTTTATTAAATTCTGCCAAGAACGGTATGTTTGCCTTAAAAAAAAAACAACTGAGCCATATTAGTAATTTCCTTTTCTTTTGCATGTGTGCATGTAGCTCTAACAGAACATAGAGTTTCTTTTCCCAAACAGAGAAAGGAACTCAAAAGCCTCTTCACTGTTTAGAAGATTTTTTTTTAATTATAAAAATAAAATGTGTGCTCCTTCTCTGATCCTCTGAATGGGACCACATAATCTTTATCAAACACTAGGCCTCAATTCCATTTTCTGAATAATTTTATCCAATCTTATTTCTTTGTTCTCTAAATTTTCTAAGATTTAAACAAGTATTAAGAAAAATTAATCCTCGTGATAGCTTCCTGAAGCTCTATTTCCAACTCACAAACCTGACTAATGTATTTTTGGAATGTGTGTATTTAAAAAGCATGCTGTATTTTTAATGTAAACTAAATGTGTTTGTGCGTGGTGGGGGAGTGTCTTAAAACTTGGCAGCAGTCATCTAGAATTCAGGTTTCTTCTTGTTGTTTGGGGGTTTTGTTTGTTTTCCAGATACCAATGTCAAATTAGTTTGCAACAATAGGAAAGTAAAGCTTACTATTTTCCTTAAAATATCATGGGAAGGGCATAGATGAGGCAGAAGCCTAGAGCAGCTAAGACATCATTGCCATTAAAACCCTATGTTGAATTTTAAAAAAATACTAAAAACAAAACTGTCAACTCCTAAAAACTAGCTAGTATAAAAATGAAAACCTATAAAGAATATACCCTGTCGAAGTCTAGAATGCAAGAGCACGATTTAACATTTTAGCTTCTAAGAAGCACCACGGATTGTGCCAATACTGTTGAAAGAATGAAATTAAAAATTCAATCTATTCCTGATTATGTATGCTAAGAAAGGGAAAACAATGTTTAAAATCAAATCCATACTAAATCCAAAATGGTATCTCATCTGCTAGTCTCATTAGTTATGAGAGCCAGAAGAACCAAAATTAAATTTCTTCTTTTTATTACTTCTTTCCAGTCTTTGGTGAATGTGCCAAAGATGGGAAAGACCAAAGGGTCAGCAGCAGGAGGAGGGGGGAAACAAAGCCAGAAGCTACCCGATCTCAAAACTCAGCAATCAACTTTTGAGTATAGAGTGAAAAAAAATGTAAAGCTACTTGAGAGATGTAAAAGGAGATATTATGGAAATCTTGACAGTGAGTCTTAAATATATTCTTCTTTATAAGAAATGGGTATCTGATTGATTGATTTCACACTTCTCTATGATGGATAATGTGCAAAAAGAATTTGACCATCGTAGCTCAAGTGTACAGCACTGGACTGTTAATGAACATAGACCACTCATCAAAAATAAAATTTAGCAAGTGACATCAGATAAAAGATAAGTACTTCAAACAATTACTACATAACATGCAAAATGGTTTATTATACTAGATCCTTTTATGGAACTAGCACCAGCGTGTGTGTGCATGTGTGCGTGTGTGTGTGTGTGTGTGTAGACAGAGAAAAAAATTCCTCCACGCCAACCAAATGGAAGAGCTGTACCAGGAAACCTGTTTAACAGCTATTGATCTCACAGAGGTATTTAGAAAATAACTCTATATAACTCTATTTTAATGCCTAAGATCCTCATTCTTCTTATAGAAGTGTCAGGTACCCACATATCAGGACTGTTCATTTCTCTTATATAAGGAGGCAGAAAACCTGCAGAAGATTCTAAAGTTTGCCCTTAGAATTCTAAAGCAGCCAGGATGGAAACTATCAAATATACTTGCTGTCTGAAACTCGGCTTTCCCTGGGAAGGAGCTCAGCCACACAAGCATTTCCGAGATTGAGATGAATGATTAATTTACTTTCTGACTCCTGGTGGCCCGGGACTAAATAAAATGTATCACAACCAAAGAATATAATAGAATTATATGTATGGAAGATTTTTTTTAAATGCTTTTTTGAGGGCCGGGGATTTAGCTCAGTGCTTCCACTGCCAGCCTCGCAAACACAAGATCCAAAGTTCAATCCCAGGTACAAAAAAAAAAAAAAAGACAATAAAATACTTTTTTTGAGAATTAAAAGGAAAGACCAACACACCTGGAGGACAGAAATGAAGGTTCACAGTTTTTCACAAACTTAAGGCACACTATCTTTGGGCTATGAAAACTTTTGAAATGACAGCTGTTTGCCCTATTGCCAGGACAGGAGCAGAAAACGATGAGCCAAAGAAAAGGTTGTCGTAGGAAATATTTCAAAGTGGATTTTAGTATGAGCGTGTCAAGAAAACCTAGAAACAGAGCCAGTGAGTTACCTTCAACAGGGTAAGAAATGGCAAATCCGATTCATTTATACAGAAGTGAAGCTCTCGGTAATATTTTGACATTTCCTGGATCTACTTCAAAGGTGGATTCCAATGTTTTGGTTGATTGCAGTGGTCTCAGATACTCAGTAATTATTATCAAGTAACTTTTGTGTGATACACTCTTGAGAGCAGAGCCATACAGATTTATGTAGTCTGTAAACTGTCTATAAATTAAGCACACTCCAAAAGTTATACTAATACAATGGAAAACAAAAACCATAAGAACAATGTGTTTCATTCAGTTTGAGCAAGATTACCACCATTGAGACACTGTTGTCCCTAAGTGATTATACCCTTGTCAAGGTAATCTACATTTGAGCTTGACAATGAACTTGCCAATTGAAATTTACTTTCCTATTGTAAACAGCACCTCAGTTCCAAGCACAACAAATGAACAATGTGTCATTCTGTTATCATAAATAATTTAAATTATTTCAGGAAAAGACACTTTCTCAACTGCGATCTTGAAATAGGGGGACTCAACAGTTCCTACTAATAAGCGTTGGGTGTGCCCTTCTGCAGAAACAAAGTGGTGGTGGTTGAGGCAGGGATGAGAGGTCACCTGACTGTATTTCTAGAAAGGATCAACGGTTTCAAATCTAAAGTGACCTGCTCCATCAACATGGATGGTGAAAACCATACCAGCCTGAAAATGCCTGGAGCCTGGGAAGACTTCTACTTGCCCTCACCTACCCTGCTTTGGCTTGCTGGTTGCTTGTTTGGTTTTCATGCCTATGCTTGTAAATGGATGAGAAAGGAAAACAAATCAAAAGAGGTAAAGCCCTCATTAGAACGCCTTTGTAACCCAAGCCAGGAAGAAAGACAATCGATATTTAGTACTCTGGACATATTGGCCCTAAGAAGGTAAACAATAGCAATAAAACAGAAAAGAACCCTATTCAACTTTATTTTTATCATCACCGTTATTAGTATTGGGCTGCGGTTGATCACTGTGTTTCTGTAGGGCTTTCCAAATCAGGAGTCCAATCTGAGAACTAAATTTAATTGCTCTGTGCCTCACCGGAGCACAACTAGAAGCCAGCAGTCAATTCAAGAAAATGAAGATCAACATGCTCTTTGTAACCTCTATGCTTAAAATGTTATCTCAGGCATGGGCAAGTTAAAATACTTTCATTTCGGGGTTGATATGAATTTCTGAACTACTGTAACTATTTTAAAGGGAAATATAACTTCCTCAGGGCAATGTTAATTTTTTCTTATACTAGTACACAGAATTTACACACACCTCTTTGCTTAAGATTTAAAGCTGTTTATTTTCACGACAGTCATCACGTACTTCACACTGGTATCAGAGATGCATAGGTCAAAGTTCAAGCTAAAATATACTCCTGTACTAGGCTTTGGCATTTCCGTGAGTCTTGTCAATAAGCTAAACTATTGTCACAAAAATTTAGAAAAACTTTTACTTTCAAGCAATCATTTTTCAAGCCTATCTGTGTTAACGGGCTAAACTGGGATTATTTATGAAATTCACAGCTGATGTTTTCAGCACTATCTTTTCTTTTACAGAAGCGAGCATTAACTAGGCTTGCTGCCTCCCAGGTAACATCAGGTCTCCAGCTGGCTTCCACCTGTGGGTGTATTAACTCCGGCGCGGGTCCCTAAGTCCCCTTCGACACACCCCAGGGCTGATAGGTTCGGAACATAACCCAAATATGCAAACTTTTTGGTCACAAACTGTACTCCTCCGCCGAAGTCTAAAGCGACCCCGCAGCGGGAATGGCACAGGCTTTTGTTCCAGCGTCGCCCCGCTGGCTGGCGAGGTGAGCACCCCGACAGTAGTCCATCCCCAAAGGCCGTGAGATTCTATGGGACGAGAAGTCCATTTCTACGCAATCCGTGAGCGTGGGGTACACAAACACGCGAAGGGTGAAATCATAAGTGCCTTTCAAATTCTCCTTCAGCCTCAGGTTCACAAAGTGAGCCTCCTTCTCCGTGGAGGGCGGGGGCGGAGGAGGGAGCGGAGCGGGGCGGGGCGCCGGGCCCCGGAGAGAAATGGAGAGGTAAGGGTAACCCAGCAGCAGTCCAGCTGCAAGTCCCCCCCCCCCCACCTCCGGGTGCAACCAGGAAAGCTAGAGTGTCAGTGGTTTTCGGCTTCCTGTTTGTAAAGCGAGAAGCTCCCTCCCAGACTCAGGGACGGAGGCGCGCTCGAGGCAGGGGGCGCAGGGGCCCTCCCAGCCCGCAGCCCGGGGGGCAGAGCTCGGCGGAGAGGCGGACAAAGCGCCCCCGCTCCTCCCCGACTGCCGGGTCCCTCCGGGGGGGCGGAGAGGCTGGGGGAGGGGGGAGGGGGAGGAGAGCGAGAGGAGGAAGGGGTGGGGGAAGGCGCAGCCGGCGGGACTGGGCTGGATCGCGCCGAGGAGGGAGGGGTTGGAGGAGGGGCTGGGAGGGCGCGGAGAGCCGGGAGGAGGGAAGGATTCTTGAAGCCCAAGATAAACAAATTGTTCCTCTTCACGTGCGGGGTGGGGGAGTGGGGAGCGAGCGCCGCGGCCTCCCTTCCCCTCCCCCTAGCCGGCTCTTTGTCACCGAGCGCCGGGCGAAAGCCACCCTCGGCGCGCGAGGGCTCCCAGCCCGGGGAGGAGCGCGGCACAGAAACTGCATCCCCAGAGGGCCGCCCGATCGCGGCGCGCGAGCCCGGGAAGCCTGGGGGCGGCGCGGAGGGGAAGGGAGCGCAGACACCTTTCCCGAGCTTCCGGCCTCCCCCCACCCCCAGCCCAGGAAAGCTAAAGAGCCGGAGCGAGGAGATAAGAGAAAGGATTCCACCCTCAGGACTAGGGGGCGGGAACTGCCCCTTCCTCCCGGAGAAGTTAAGCCATTGGCTGCGCATCCTTCCTCGAACCCACCCACCCAGCCATTTAAGCCTCTTTCACCTCGCCGCTCCCCTCCACTCCTCCGCGCTCATTACATAGGCGCGTAAAGTTGGCGGAGCGCGGGCAGAGGGCGAGGTGGGGGAGTCTTGGTGCCACCAAGTTTAAGAAGAGCCAAGTTGTGTGGCGGAGACTCTGGGCTCCGGCCACCCCCCCAACCCGGCCTCGACCCTCCCCGCGGCTCCACCTGCCGGGCTTGCCCGGGCCTCCAGTGGCGAGCGCAGCGCACTCGCGCCCCGCACCCGCGCGCTCCCGCGAGTACCCGCGCGCGCAGCCACCCTCGCTCGTTTCTCACCCACTTCAAAGTTCATTCACAAAACTCTCAGACTTTCTCAAGCCCAAAGGAGGTGAGCCGGGGAGAGCAGCGAGAGGCTCTACCCTTCTTTCCTACAGAGGTTGAGGGCCCCAAGCCCGCCCTGAATGCGCGACAGCATCAGTTCTGCCCTGCACAGAGAGGGGTGGGCGAAAGGGGAAGATCTGGGGAGGCGAGGCGACGCGCGAGAGGTGGGGTGGAAACCGGCGAAGAGGAGGGGCGAGGTTGCAACTCTGGGGTTCACTCTCAAATCCGTATCTAAGCCAGAGGGGGGGGAAACTTTTCCAGCACCTCACTCCGACGCTCCTCCAGGCTCCCTCCGCCCCTCGCAGTCGTGACTGGCTTCTCCCCGTCTCACCCCCTCCTCCTCAAATCTGACAACCCTGACAGATTAACAGGTAGCGGCAACGACAGCTTTTTTTTTCTGAGAAAAGTTGTCGTTAACCCTTCGGCTTCATCCCACCGTGCAAATCAGACCCTCACGCCCCCATGGAAGCAGCTCCACGCCCCCCCTCACCCGCGCGCGCGCCCCGAGCCCGCTGCCAGTACGCCCTCACCATGATCAGCGTGTGGTTCCTCTGCTCCGCCGAGGCAGCCTCCGCATCGTGCTGGGGTTTGCTCGTGTGCTGCTGCTTGCCAGTGCCGGCGCCCGATTTTTTGGCCCTCTGCTCCAGGGTCCGCTGATAGAGGCTCACGGTGTCCCGGCGCTCCAGCTCTAGCTGCTCCACTTGAGCCTGCTGGTACCTGTTCTCGCAGTTGACGTGGTGTCGCCGGCAACCCTCGATGCGCTGGCGGAGTCGCTCGACCACAGTGCTGTGCTTGGGGACGGCCGCCGAGCTGCCGCCGGGGCCCCCGGAGCCGCCGCCCGCAGCGGGGTGATTGCTACTCGGAGCAGCGGGAGTACTATTGGGAGTATTATTCACACCGATCCCGGCCCCGCCGAGGCTGCTGTTCAGGCTACTGTTGATGCAAATACTACTGCCATTCGCGGCAGCAGCGGGGGCTGCGAAATCCCCCATCCTGCTCCCCGGGCACACTATTTTGGAAGAACTTTTTTTATCCACCCCCCCTATCAGCCTCCTCCTTGGGTCCAAGGATTAAAATAGTTTTAGTGGAACGCGGGGGAGACGCAAGCACATGGATGGAAACAGCGATCCCGGCGGGGCGAAAAAAAGGGGGAGAGATTTTGGGGTGGGTTTTTTGTTTCCTTTTTTTTTTTTTTTAACTGTAAAGCTCGAGGGGGGTTAAAAAAAAAAAGCGAAGGGTGTTATCGGAATACCATCAGACACCTATCAACAAAAAGAATCACAAACTGAGCCAGCAGCAAATCAGGTTGCAACTCAAGGGAAGATCCGCTCTTCGCCTGCCTTCTTTTTATAATCCATTATTTTCTAATAAATTCCAGGAGATTTCCGGTGGCTGGCAAGCATTTTCTCCCTACGTCCCGAAAATCACACCCCATGTACACACACAAGCATATGCCTCCAGTGCGGAGACGCGCGACACACACTCACTCCACACCGCATCGGAAAACGGCAAGCTTGCTTATTGCATTTTCCTTCCACAAAAAAGTTTTGGTGTTTATGCCGCCCCGTGTTCTCAAAGTACTTTGGCTGCTCAGTTGCATTTCACAGGAACCTAGATACCGAATCCTCGGGCTGGGGGAAGTAAACACATGGACAGTCCGAGGCGACTGCAAAAGTAGATCGGTGAAGTCCTTTGCAAAACGCCGCGCGGAGAGCAGCCCCTAACGCTCGGCTGGGCTGCCGCTGCCGCCTCTGCTCCTGCCACCATCACAATGATCAACTGCTCGCCGCCGCCGCCGCCGCCTCCTCCGCCGCCTCCTCCTCCTCCTCGCGCTCCTCCACCTCCTCCTCCTCCTCCATGCCAGCGGAGTGATATCAGGACGCGCGAGCTCAGTAAACAAGGCAGCGGCGGCGGCGGCAGGAGGCCGTGAGACAAGACCGGGGACCGGCGCAAAACCCGGCCCGGACTCTCACCCGGCAGGAGCGGGCGGGGCACGCACGGGCACCCGGCTCTCCCCGCTCCCGCCCCCCTCACCTCGCCCTCCCCACCCGCCTCGCCTCGCCTCGCCTAGTCTCGCCCTCCCCGCCCCTCCCAGTCCCCAGCCTCCTCGCTACCAGAAAAGAGGGAAAGAAAGATTCTGGGGAATCTCAGGAATGGATCAACTTTTGACCTGTGTGTATGTGTGTGAGTGTGCGAGCGCGCGTGTGTACGTGTTCGTGTGTGCGAGCGAGCGCGTGAACAGCCGCGGGGACGCGCCTGGCTGGATTTGCTTATTCCCAGCGAGGTATCAAGAGAGCCCAAGTTGTTGTTATACATTTATGCATCATATTGCAGAACTGTGCATGACCAGGCAGAAACGTTGCAGCTGCACAGCAGTTGTCTGTCATTCCCACCCATGTGGAAAGAAAAAGGCAAATGAGTGACTTGTTTTTAAAACCCAGGTAATAAGTCCTTGCTAGTCATAACGCTGTTTAAGGACACTTGTTCAAACTCAAGGCCAGTCTTGACGCGCCAATTCTGAATTCTGAATAAATAGAAATAAGCAGCGGAAAACTTAGAAAATTCTTTAATTCGCTATACATCATGATTGTTGTTATTCAAGCAATTATTGTTTGACTTACCCTTAGAAAATATTAAAATAAAGCAAGCAGGGACTTGGAGGTGAGACTAACAATACATTTTAACAGACTGTTTTGAACACTAGGTGCTAATGACAGTAGTAATTAAGGGTCCTTCGTAAATCAAGTGGAAAGATTGCAGATTTCATGGACTAGAACTATAGGAAAAACACAGCATTTCACAGTTTGTCATGACCAAAACAAAAACAAGCAAAAATAACAGGCTTACTTTATTGCTGGATATATTTCTTTACATTTCAATGAATTCATAATAAGTACAATTAAAACACAATAGCAGCTGCAGAAAGCAATCTAAACTTTTCATTTTATTATGGCGAATTATCTTCCCTTCTCAGTATCTAAAAACAACATTAAACATGGAGTTTCCTTGAGTCTGGACTTAAACACTGCATATACATAATTTTGTAAAAATTAAAATGGAGAAACTGCTTGCTTGTCTTCGATCATCAGTAGGCTACAGATCTTGATTGTGCAATGTTCATTATAAGGCATCCTCTAGTATCTCAATAAATCTTATAGAATGGTTTTTAGGGTAAAAATACACCCCAGTTTTCAAAAATAGCCAGGAATAAAAGAACTTTGGATCTTATGCATTAGTCATGAGATCTGATTTAAACCATCTTCATTTCTTGGCATTGCAGATTAGCATAGGATGCTATTTCTAACCTCATAATGTCAGGATAAGAAGCTACATTTTTCTCCAATTAATTAATCAGGTCTATATAGTGAACTTTAACATCCACCAGGTTATGTGGTAAAATGGGCAGCAAATGAATTTTAACATGGCGTGAGGCTACCTTTAAGTAGTAAAACCAGTGTGAGAGAGCATCTTTTGTTGGAATTGCCATATTTTTCATCTGAGGATTATTTAGTTAATAGAGTAACTTCAAAATCAAACCCAATCTCGGTCAGAAAATTGAACTGAATTAGTCTTATAGAAAATAAATCCATTCATACTCTAAAAACAGGTAGAAAATTACACAAAATTATAAGAAAAAGTAGCAAAGTAGCCTTTATCTTTTTCACACACTCACGGAACAATATCTCTATTAACTCAGGAAGCATGGGGCTTCACCACAGAGGGGAAGCCATGACTTTGCATTCACTCTTCTCTCTCTCTTCACAAGAGTTTACTTGTTACCCTCCGCCTAGCCCTCTTGCCTACATCATCCATGCAAGATCGAAACTCGGTCCCCAGAGGCAGCAGATTGAGAGTGTTGAGTATAGGGTCTTCAGTTTGAGACATCAGTCTAGCTTTTCCTTGTGAAAGTTTTTCATTGGCTTTCTCATTCTGGAAAAACAGAAAAGATAACTATGGCAATAGCATGATTCCCATCGAGGGACCGGCAGGTGGGGGACACACTTTCTGTCTTTCCCCCATGCTCCCAATGACCAATGCAGCTATTCCTGCACAACTGCTGTATTCTTTGCTGACTGATTGTAGTGCATGAGCAGGCTGTACCCAAAACCTTGAGTTTTCATAAGATGGGTGCACACACACCCACACACACACTTCAGATGACAGAAGAGACAGCCACAAGCTCCAAGAGCAAGATGCCAGATGCCAGACAAGGAAGGATTGTGAAGTTGTGAGAGGGGAGAGGGGAGTGCTTGAGAACCCCGACCCAGGCGGGTATTCTGCTATGATGTACTTGAGGTCCGAAGCCCCATCCTACTGTACTCATGCAGGGCCAGTAGAAGAAAGAAACAGGAAGTGAACGAGTGTTGAATCTTGAGCAATGTCAGCCAGTCACCCTGAACTAGAGATGTTTGTCCATACCAGTGACTTTCGGAGAAACAGAAACCTTGTACTGGCTATTTCTGGAGACTAAGGTAGAATAGGAACACTCTGCTGCCCATGTACACATAAGCAAATCTTTATATAGCCCTCAAAATTGGGGCTCAGGGATTTCTGAAGTACTAGCCACAGCAAGGTATGCTCCTAAAGCTCTAGCGGTGGCTATCTTTTCTTTGGTACTGGGGATTGAACTCCGGACCTTGAGCTTGTGAGGCAGGAGTGGAACCACTGGGCTAAATCCCTGGCCAATGGCTATCCTTTTAATAATTCCACAGACATATCTACAACCTTCCGTGTGTCAGGTGCTGTGATAGGCGGTGGATATGCAGCGTAACAGTACATACAACACAGCCCTGATCTCAGGGAACTAGGGTACTAGGCATCCTGGCCCACCTCCTGTGGAGACTGTTTGGGAACTAGTAGAAGACCAAAGGGGAGGGGCAGGGGGACCTAAGAAAAGTTTTCCAGGAAAATCCATCCATATTTCCTTCTCACAGCATTGTGACTATGAGGGGATATGAGGAGAGGTGAGGCAGCTGAGGCTGAGACAGAAGCAGGAGCCAGCTTGTTTAGGGCCATCCAGTTTAGACTGTATTCTTAGGACAATGGCTGCCGTCAAAAGGACTTAAGCTGATTTATACATTTTACTTTGGCAATGCAGACAAAGTAGTATTACAGTGTTTTCTAAAGTGTCTACTGAAACACCTGAACCCATCCATTGCTCCACCATAAAGCCTGCTGACCCAAGTAAGTTCAGGAGTTGATCTCTCTTGAAGATTCATGATGGTTTTGAAGGTCATGAGAAATCTTACAGCAAAGGATGTTTAACTTTGCTTAACTTAATGCTGTCCAAATCCTGTTATGTCCCACAGAATAGAACACGCTACAGAAAACTCTGTGCAAGAGAGAGTAAAGATTGAAGCCAGTTCTAAATCCACTTCAAGTTACATCAGTTGTCTGGGGGTGTAGCCTAAGTCAAAGACCACACCCCCTCACCATCTGCTCTAGTCCAGTCTCTAGGAGGTGGGCTCAAAGCCCCTCACTAACCTTGCTGGCTGTGTTAATTCTGACCTTTAAGTAGTGAGGAAGTACCCACATGAGACAGAACCCTCAGAAGGGTGAATTTGACTAGCCTTTCTCAGCATTTGTCCCCTGAGTGTGTTACATTGATATGTATCTCTATATAACAAAAACCTCCTTATTAGGGGAAAGGTCAGCCTTATTTAACTGAAAAATCTTAATTTTATGATGTCTTTAAAGATGAAAAGTTTCATTACTTTTGAAGTCTGCATTCTGTCTAGCCTAACAAATACTGGCCTCATGCAGGTATTTTAATGATTTCCTTCTACCCAGTAAACCAATTGTTATGTAAGTGACATCCCCCATGGATCAGGGGTCTTTCAAAGATTTTTTCTTTGAACAGTTAAATATTCTAGGCAAGATCCTATTTACTTTATTAATTTTAACTTTTTTATTAAGAAGAATTTAATGAGCCCTAGACCATGTCATAAATTTTGAGAATATGCATTAATAGGTTTGCTTATCAATTTATATATATATATATATATATATATATATATATATAAAATGATTGTATGGTTACTAGAAGAAAGGTTCTCTAAAGTCCATGACCAGAAAAAAAAATTTTTTTCTTTAGTTTTGTGAGAAAGTGTTTAGGCTGGTTTTGAACTGTGTGGTTCAGGCTGGTTTTGAACTCTCTAGTCCAGGCTGGCTTCAAATTCATGGCACTTCTCCTGCCTCAGCCTCCCCAGTGTTGGGATTACAGGTATGTGCCACCACTCCCAGCGATGGCAGAGAATTTTCTTAAGAACCTTTCATTTGGTTTCTACTCTCAACCATTCTGCAGAACCATTTATTTCAAATGGTTCTGCACTCAACCATTTGATAAAATAAGGTATCTGACTTGAACAAGTTTCCATGTTGGATGTTAAAGACTTCTGAAAGAAATTATTGATCATTTTTTTATTTATTGAAGACTTGTAATCAGCTAACCTTGACCTTATAAATAATTTTAACCAGAAACAAGCATTGAAAACTTGTTCTATTCCAGTTTTCTTCTCACTGGTAAAGAAACTGAGGCACAGAAAGAAACTTTCACCAAACCACACTGCAGCATAAAGTGGCAGAAACCAAATTCGAACTCAGGCAGTTTGACCCCAGCATACACAGTTATGGGAGAAACATATAATTGAGGTGCTCCCTTTCTACAGCTGCAAGAACAGAAGGCTGTTGCTGCGGGCACAGGCTGAGGTCCAATTTTTACAGAAAACCGTCTCTGGCCATGCCTCCCCTGGGCCCTTGTGGTGGATTAACTAATGGTTGGTGCGAACACCCAGCTGAAGTGAATCAGCATGGTCTGGGCTGGAGGACCCACCTGAGGATTGTTCCCAACAGCATAAAAGGAGAACTCGAGGGGAAGATGTGGGCTGTTGATTTTCTAGGAGAAGCTTGCTGTGGTTGGTTTTCCTGATGCGAACTTGGCTGTTCTCATGGGAGAAGGGGCTCGGGGCCTCGCTGTTGCTGGGGATGGCTGCTGCTCTCATCAGAGGAGCCCTGGTCTTCACCATGAGCATCACTTCCTGACTCCAATGTGGATCCCTCAGCCTGGTGGCACAAATCCTTCACCCCACCAGCTCAGATTTTCTGACTTCCCCCACTGGCCTTTCGGCTTTCCAGGTGCAGATCTGCAATACAGACAAGCATGGGACATTGCCGTGAGCTCTAGGCCTCTGGTTGGACTCATGGAGGACACTGCCTTGGACTCTAGGCCTTCAGCTGGACTTGTGTGGGACACTATTGTGGGATCCAGGCCCTTGGCTGGATTCTTTTGGGTCTCTAGTGCATGGTTAGATCTCTTGTGCTCCTCTGCATTTGACTTTTTGGGTGACTATTATAAAATCACCCTATAAATTATGTGTCCTGTGTTAAATCTATTTCCCTTGCAAACCCTGACTACAGCAGCCATCATTCTAGGCTCATCACCTGCTCAGTGCCCTCGGAGCTGGACATTCCTCTCTCGGCATATACATTATCACATTATGTGGTAACAGAGTTGTCACCAGTGCCAGCCAACAGCCCCTGACTAGAGTAGCACATTGCTGTCACCTGCAGGAATGGTTTGCATGCCATCTAAGAAAATCAGAGTGAGATGGAATTTATTTTTCAAAATGCTGTTTCTCAGTGGTTTCAGGTATTCTGAGAATTGCCTTGGTGAGTTGCAGGGTTGGGAGTAAGGCAGAGTAGAGCCAGCCCATCTCGGCCCCTCTGCCTGTCAGGAGGGGAAGGCTCACAGGTATTGTCCACTGAGGCTAGGAATAGCTAGCTGGTGGGCAAGGCATTTCCCACATGTTAACCAACTTCAGCATTCCATCAACACTAGAAAGTAGCTAAACCAGAGTTGGCCCAAATGTGCCATTAACATACTTGAATTCAAAAATATCAGTCAGTCAATCCATCCATCCATCAATCAATAGGTACCCCTACTTCCTCTACTCGAAATGAATAGCCACAAGGAGGAAGGGGACTATTTGGGAGTTGTAACGGGTGGGGAGAGGAATGTACTAAACTTCAGAGGATTGCTTTACCTCCTGGATGATATAAGGTGCAGTGACTGAGTGTGTCCCTTGCATTTATATACTGAAAACCTAATATCAACTGTGAGGGCGTTTGGACGTGGAACTTTGAGGGGGCAAGTAGGTCACAAGAGTGGAATCCTCATAGTATAATGGGCCAGTGCCCTTGTAGGAAGGGACAAGAGAGAGTTTGCTTCCTCCCCCACTTCCCACCTTATGATGGCACAGCAAGAAGCTGTTAACCTCCGATTCAGATTCACATTAGATAATTTGCTGTAACTCAATCTTCCTTAGCCTGCTACCACCACAGTAGTAGGTTTTAGCTGGTATCATATAGTGCCTTTTGATTAATTTAAGTATTTAATTTTCATCTTCCTTCCTTGGATTTGTTTAGCCTCTCATGATCTGAGATTTCTGTTAAAAAGATTGATGGTATTGTCTCTTGTAGAGGAAACTAATAAAGTATGTGTATGTGAAAAAAAAAAAGAAGAAAAAAAAAAAAAACTGTTAACCTCCAAACCAGGAAGAAAACCCTCATCAGAAACTTAGTCACCCCATACCTTGATCTTGGGTGGCCCAGCCTTTAGAACTGGGAAAAATAAATGTCTGTTGGTTAAGCCACCCAGTCTTGTGTTTTTGTTATAGCAGCCCAACCTGAGACATAAGGAGTTTTGAGGTAATTATAAGAACACGCTTGAGAAAGATGTAACTACCATATTACTATATAGATGAGAAAATAAAAGCTTAAACAGTTTGCATGGGGGCCAGGGATGTGGCTCATGGGTAGAGTGCTTCCCCAGCACACAAGAGGTCCTAAGTCAAATCCCCAGCACAACAAACAAAATAAAAGCATTTACATAACTTGCATTCAAGTGAGACCTGAAGCCTCTGTCTTACACATCCCCATGCTCCCTTAATCTCGCTCAGTGGTGGTGGTGTTGCTGGATATAGGGAGGACAGCCCTTCTGCTTCTGCTGTGTCATTCATTTAGCCCACTCTTGTGCTAGGAGCGCAGGATGCTTACGTTCTCTGAGGAAGCCTAACAACCTAGGGGCGAGAAGCAAATGCAAAGAATATTCTAGGCAAGCATTTGAGAAGTATAGTCTGCTCCTTATTGACCTGAGTTTGCGGGACAGATAGGAAAACATCACAGTTTAAACTAGTAAAAAGGGGAATTTGAGAGAAAAAACAACCTAAGCTTAATTTAGAGTTATATCCAAAATCAAGGAAAAGTTTACCATCCTATACATGTCCTTCAAAAGGTAAAAAAATAAGATACAAGAGATCAAGAACACAAAGCATTTTCATTGTCTGTTGAAAAATGGCCCCGAGGTACATGTTTAATGGTTTGATGTTGTCTCTTCATTCCATAGCTGTGCCTCCCTTTTTAATATTGGAACAAAGCCTAGGCAACATCAGTTTGTCTCCACCCAAACTGCATTCTTCACCACGACTCTGGTAGACAGTCTAGGTCAGCAGATTTTAAGCCGTGTTGAGCCCTAAGAATTTTTTCAGAGGGGCCCTGGGACCACTGTATGGTGAGGAGGGAAATGCGCTGGGCATGGCCCTTATTCAGCTCAACTGCCTCTTTTTCAGATTAGAGAAAGCTAGCCTTAAAATAAAGGGTTCCATAGCTAGAAAGTATTTGGAAATTGCTCTTGGGTCATCATCTTTTCGCTGTCAAATTCTCTCTCCAGCCCAGCCCACCTCCACCCCCATCACACATGGGCAATCATTTCATTCTACTCTTCTTGATGTCACCAAGACCTGGTTCACACTGGCTCCAAATTAATGTTGTCTCCAAAACTTGATTATCCACTTGTTTAGTGTCAGATCCCTCAAATTTCTCTTTGTTCTTTTAAGCTGGACAGCTAAGTGTGTGATGAGACAGAGAACGTTATTTACTACACCGGTGGACATGGAGTTGGAGGGCTGAGCATGTGTGTTCAGAAGGAATGCAAGATGATCTGGCTGGTGTATTGGTGGGGTGGGGCTTGGGGAACCCTAGGGCTATGTCCAGGTAGATGGCTAATCTCCTTCTAAGTGGGGTGTGTCTTGGGCTCAGAGGGTTTTATCTTATAGAGTGGGGTTTGTAAGTGTGGGGGACTATGAAGAAGAGAACACTACTAGTACCTAGCAACTTCCTCCTCAGTTCCTCCTTTGAGTCAATGCCAAGCAAAGTGATATGAAGGGCCACCAAATGATTACCCTTTCTAGGATATCCATCTACTTTGGTCCTCTGATTTCCTTTGACTTTTGTTGGGGCCAGAAAATAATCTAGTGTAAAATATGACAAGTTTAGGATTAGTATATTAATTATTTCCCGGGAGATTCAAAACAAAGGTCTCAGCTTTGGGCTAAATGCTCTTTATTTTTTCTGCATCCTTCCCTGCAAGTTCTCTGTTTAAAAAAACAAAAACTCTTCAACAGGAGAAAAGGAAACAGTGCATAATACCTCAGTTTCTATAAGGAACTTACTGGGCACAGGGATGAAACCATGGCTGCAGGGCAGTGGAAGTTCATGGAGCCAACTCTGCTGGTCATCAGTGGAAAAATAACTGGTAGGAGGTGTGGGGTAGGATTCCCCCCTTAAAGTAGAGACAGATATGGCATGTGTTGGTTAAAATGAGATTCTAAACCATGGACACTCTATTCCAGGGAGATGTTATACTGAGTTGATGTCTTCAAAAACTTTTCTTTTCCTATAGAAGACACTAGTGGGTTTGGGTCTTCCCAATAAGCTTGCCCATGACTTCCAGCAATGGGACACCATAATACCTTTTAAAACCATCCTACCTGCCTTCTTAAGCTTTGAAATTTGCCTACGGTTAGGGAGGCTGAACATATCCTGGCTCCAGGGACATATTGGTCACTACAAGTGAAGGGACATTTTTCCTCTAGAAATCAGACATTTTTCCTTCAGAAAACCATATAAGGTGGGAGCTGCCTGTGGCTGGTTTTGATATAACATGACAACACCTGCCTGAAAGTAAGGCTGAGGCAGAGAACAGAGCCAATAAATGGAGATGGTCCTCATGATACCAGTTCTGCCATGGATCCAGGATGCCCTCAGAGTTCATAACATAAGCCAATAATTCTCCATTTTCTTTGTTTTTTCAACTGTGTGTGTGTGTGTGTGTGTGTGTGTGTGTGTGTGTGTGTTATGATGGAAAAAGCCATCATTTAGGGACTGGTTAAATTGTATTATATCCAAATAATGAAATATGTTTAACAATTAAAGGTACATGTAAATCTATACATAAATCATTATATTACTCATCATAGCAAAAAAAAGTGAGAACAACTGAAAGCCATTATTGGGAGTCTGGATAATTAAAGTATAATATATAAATACATTTAAAGAAGCAACTGTTATAATGAGTAATATTCAGCTATACCAATTGACACTGTAAGATCTTTATTTCATAGTGTTGATTTTTAAGAATGAAGGTTAGCTTTGTACAGTGTTTGTGGGAATGTAAATTGGTAGAGCCATTATAGAAAGCAGTGTTTTATCCCTCAAAAATTAAAAATAGGACTGGGGATTTAGCTTGGTGGTGCTGCTGCTTGCCTTGCAAGTGCCAGGTCCTGAGTTCGATCTCCAGTACCAAAAACAAACAAACAAACAAATAAATAAATAATAGAACTACCACCAGGTGTGGTGGCATGCACTCAGGAGGCTGAGACAGGAGGATTGCCATGAGTTAGAGGCCAGCCTAGGCTACATAGTGAGACCTTGAAAAACAATAACAACAGGGCTGGGGATTTAGCTCAGTGGTTTCGCCGCCTGCTGCGCAAGCGCAAGGACCTGAGTTCAATCCCTGGTACAAAAAAAAACCAAACAAAAAAACCCAGTAACAACAACAACAACACCAAAATAGAACTAATATATGTTCCAGCTACCCTTCTCCCAGGTATATGTGCATATGTATATGCACTCTCATCTTACTGCAGTACTATTCACAATAGCCAAGAAATGGAAACAAGCTAGGTGTCCATGTACAGATTAATAAAGAAAATTGTGATATGTACTGTGTGTACAATGGAATTCTATCTAGGCTTCAAAGGAAGTAAATCCCATCATCATTTGTAACAACATGGATGAAAGTGAAGGACAATATGTTGACTGAAAGAATCCAGGTACAGAAAGACCAATACCACATTATCTCACTGCTCTGTGGGCTCTGACAAGTCCAACTCATGGATGTAGCAAGCAGAATAGTGGCTGCCAGGGGCCAAGTTGGAGAGAAAGGAATGCAGAGATATTGGTCAAAAGAGACAGTATTTCAGTTAGAAGGCATGGGTAAGATTTGGAGAGCTACTGAACAGCATGGTGACTACATTGTGTACTCCAAGATTGCTAAGAAAGAAGATGTGAAGTGTCCTCATTATAAAAAAATGACAAGTATTTGAGGCAATACATGCTAATTAGTTTGATTTAGCAATTTCATAATGTATATAATACATTAAAATTTTTAGTTGTAGTCCATAAATATACTCAACTTTTATTTGTCAATTTAAAAAGTAAATAATTTTTAAGAAATAAAAAATTTAAAAGTTTATAAAGCAAGATTATGAAAATATCTTATTATGTAAAATTATGTAATTTTATATGTATGACTCTAAGAAACTCTAGAAATCTAGTTCAACATCATTACTCTAAGATTTCAGGCACTTCACACTACCTCTTTCTTTTGTACATTCCTTCATGTATATGATTAAATATATGCATATATGTATAATAAAAGGAGAAAATTAAAACTTCCTAGGAAGGAGAAATGGAGGGAGGAAAAATCAGAAAAGAAGGGAGAATGGAAATGTTGGTAGCTTCAAGTTCACCTAAGTGATTTAGGGAAAGACGGAAGGAGGAGGAGACACCATTTCGGGAGCTATCGCTGCTGTGTCCCAGGGGACAGAAGGGCTGAGGACATCCAGAAAGAGGAAACAATGAAGGTGAAGGTTCAGGAAAGCAAGAAGCCACGATGTTTTGAAGAATAAACTGTCTGATATAGCTAAATAAGTTTCAGTAAATTAGCAATTTACTCTTAATGACTCAGTCAATTAAACTCAAATGTTAGTGGAAGGAATTTCACATCAGGATTACATATGAGATGTACAAGGGACAGGGAAAATACTGTTATCACGTGTCTGGTCCCAGCCACATTTCTTCTGTGAGGTCTAATAAATACCACCAACTTAACATGTTTAAAGCAACACTTGTGATTTCCTTTCCAAATCCGCTCCTGTTATGGTTGATGTTGTGTTAATGTGACTGGACCATGAGGCCCTCAGATATTTGGCCAATTATTCTGGGTGATTCTGGGCGAGGGCTTTTGGATGAGAGTAGCACTTAAATTGGTAGACTGAGGAGAACAGGTTGCCCTCTCTGCTGTGGGGGGCCCTCACCCAAGAAGACGAAGCTCTGACAAAAACCAAAGCACTGGCCCTTCCCAAAGTGAGGGAGGATTCTGTGATGCCTTGATTTTTTGACTTTCTTTTCCTGCCCTTGGACTTGAGTTGAAACACTGGGTCTTGCTGGGCCTCAAGGCTTCCAGCCTTCAGAATGAAACTGCAGCTTTCCTAGGTCCCAGGTTACCAACTCACCCAGCAGATGTTGAGATTTGCAGCCTCCATAATCACTTACACACGCGTGTGCACACACGAGCCCTATTTGCTCTGTTTCTCTGAAGAACTCTGACCAATGTCTCTTCCCTCTCCAGAAGCAGCAGTAGTCTGCCAATACCTTGGTACACAAACCTTGGTGTCATTTTTGACTCCTTCTCTCAGATGAGATCAACCTGAAGGTAGATTCACCTCTACTCTAGAATAGACCCAGAATCTGACCACTATTTTACCTTGTTTCCTGCTACCAACATGATCTCTCATCTGGACCAATGCGATCATGTCCTGATGCAATAGTGTCCCTGCTTCTACCCTGCCCCTTTACAATCAAGAGCACGGCAGCCTCAGTGACCCTTCTCAGACATGCCAGATCATGCCTGTCCTCTGCTCAAAACCTGCAGATGGTTCCCAGTGCCTTCGAGATAATATCCAAAGTCCCCATGGGGTCGACAAGACCCTGCAGGGTCTGACTTCCTGCTCTACCTCCAGGCACCATCTCTGCGACTCGACTCCTCCTCCACTGTCTCCAGACCCCTTCTTTGTCCCCTCCCAACATGCCAGGAATTCCTTCTGTGGCAATGCTCTTCCCAGATGTCTGCAGGGGCCATGCCCCACTCCTTTTAGGTGTGGTCCTCGGATCCCTTCCCTGCCACCTTCTCCCCGCAACCTTCTACTCTTCGTGAGCCATTTTCATCACCAGAATGAATGCATCTTATTTATCATCTTCTGAGTCCCCAATCTAGATCACGAGGCCCTTGAAAGTAGATGGTTGCCTTGTGTCTCTGTACCCTGCACAGGGAGCCCCAACTGACAGGGTGGGGGACACTTAATACATATTTGTTGATCAATGAAGTTTCTTCCATACATTGGAGGAAATTGAGTGTTTTTGATATGATAATACTTACCATTTATTGATCATGTACTATTTATTGGATATTGTGTCAAGCTTTTTACATAAATTAACTCATTTGGTTCTTTTAACCACCTAGAAGGCACACAGCATTTTCTGAATGAGGAAACTGAAGCAGACATAACCTTACTAATGTCCTACAACTAGCAAGGACTGGAACCTACCTGCCACCCCAAGCTGATCCCAGAGACTACACGGAACTGCTGAATCTCTCAATTAGTAAAGTCATTAAGAAACATTCAAGGACAGCAAGAATTGAATATTTATTTCCTACTTGAATTTATTTTTCAGGGGTAAATATATTTCCCACTATAACTAGGCATGGTGGTGCATTCCTGTAACTTCAGCTTCTTGGGAGGCTTAGGCAGGAGGATTGCAAGTTCAAGGCCAGTCTGGACAACTTAACAAGATCTTGTCTATGTTTTAAATAAAAAGAGCTAGAGATACAGCCCAGTTGTAGACCACTTGCATAGCATGGATGAGGCCTTGGGTTTAATCCCTAGCACCACAACCCCTTCCCCCAAATTCCCATTATAGAGTACTGTATCCATACCACCTGAACAGCCCATCAGAGAGTAAAGAGATAGTGGAAAATTTGTTCTGCAGCAGCAGTGAGTCAACATGATTCAGGCTAACAAGGTAATGGCAGAGATTCTGAAAAGCTTTCTTGGGTCATGCATACATTGTAAATTTAGTAGAAGCTTTATAAGCTCAACTAAAGATAAAGACACTGCTTATTACCCTTGTAAATTTATTTATCTGTGAATCCAACAAATATTTATGAAGCACCCTTCTAGAACAGTCAGGCACAATTTCAAACACAGCCGTAAGATAAAGAAATGCCCTCTTGCATGAACTGATTTGGAGCTAAATTCTCCAGTCAAAGTGACTTGAGTTTAAATTCCAGCCCTGCTGTTACAGGCTATATGACCATAGGCAAGTTGCACAACTTTTCTCCATCTCAGGGTCATTGTTTATAAAATGGAGGCAATATCCATGATGAGATTGGCCATACTGTTTTATTAGAAGGATTAAATGAAGTTACTGGATACATAGGTAACTGTGCCAGTCAGTTTTCTGTAGCTAAGACAAAATGCCTGAGAAAATCAGCATAAAAGGAGGAAAGGTTTATTTTGGCTCATAGTTTCTGGGGTTTCAGTCCATGGTTCCTTGGCTCCACAGCTTTGGGTCTATGGTGAGGCAAATCATCATGTTGGGAGCACATGTGGACAAAAGCTGCTCACCTCATGGCAGCAAGAAGCAGAGAGAGAGAGAAAAAGGAAGGGGCTAGGGCCCCAACAAGACAGTACTTCAAGGGCACATCAATGACCTAACTTCCTCCCACATGGCCCCACCCCCTAAGGGTTCCCCCTCCTTCCAATGACACTATCACCTGGGGACCATGCCTTCAACACATAAGCTTTTGAGGAATGTCCAATATCCAAACCATAATACTTAGTAAGGACAGTAAAGCTTACAAAGTAAAGTTTCTGTGATGGTGAGCTTAAAATCTTTGTGCTTTGAATATAGTTTTGTAGACTTTGGTAGTTTGAACCTCACTTAAGTATCAAATGTAGTGTTTTGAAAGAATGGAAGTTGAGTCAACATTTTTAACCAGAGGGCTCAGTCTTGTGATGAAGTCATAAGGCCTTGCACTCACAATTAGGCACCATAATAGAACTATTAAAAGAACTCTGCTTCACTAATTTGTTGATTCTTTTTTCCTTGTGGGGCTCTCTGGGAACGCTGCCTGCTTGCAGAGAGCTCCTTTGGCTGTCTTCCTATGCCTTTCAGGCCCTCCAAAAAAACTTCTTAAGTACCTCATAATGGGCCATGAGCTTGTTGATTTTGTTTCTAATATGTCAGAAGTAACAATTCTTATACTACTAATAGACTCATTACAAAGTATTGCTAATAGACTGAGTACAAAGTATCTCAGGTGGTTTCAATATGGACCAACTCTTCATATTTATTCATGGTTCTCTGCTTTCATGAACATTAAATCAGGAGTTAGGGGGCATAAATTCCAGTCCTTGGCATGATGCTAACTATTTGATCTCGACTGTCCTGGTGTTTTGTTACCTTAACTATGTATACCAAAAGATTAATGTCTGTATCATCTTCCAGCCCCAGTCTATTCCTTGTAAATAAAACCAGTGAAGAAGAAACATCCCATGTGGCATAGAACTGAACCGCAGGACATAGAAACTTCTCAGGGAATAGACAAGTGCAGGGGCTCTCCCATCTCAGGTTGAAGAAATTGTCATAGACCTACACAACCAGATGATAACAGGGTTTAAAAAAGAACATACATACACCTCGAAAAAAGGAAAACAAAAGCACAAAGATGCAAGAGCTGCTGTCACCTCCCGGGAAAATATGTCAACAATATATGGGTATCAAACAGCTATTGAAAATTGAAAATGCAGATACTAGTGTACCTAGTACTATTGACAAAAAGGTGACAACTGAGGCCTTTAGTGTTTGTCACTCATTGCTTTGATCCAGGCTCACAGAACCTTGGTTAGAATTCATGTGAGATTTGAGATTCAGTCCACACCAGCACTGCAGATGCAGGGAGTCTTCAGAGGAGGAGTTTTTATCGGCACATAATTTTTTGAAGATTCTGGGATCCTTTGAGACAAAGAGGACACTTTGAGTCTGAGCTCCAGATAAAGCAGAATTAATAAAGTGTGCTCATTTAAAACCAATCTACCCTTGGGAAATACAGGAGCTTAGCCAGGGCAGCTGGTGATGTTTTGTAGGTTGAAAGGGGCCATTGAGTAAGTGCTTTAGCACCAGCATCCCTTTGGTGAGGAAAACATTCCAGGATGTTCTTTCTGTCCCTTAGTTGGGCTTCTTCACATAGAAAAGTAAGTTTGAGGTGCTTTCTGAAGGGAAGATGAAGACTGTCAGAACTGTGGCAAAGCCAGTTGTATTCTGAATCCAAGGAGCTCCTACTGTCTCCTCGGAACCACGCAAATTAATCTGGGACCATTTTACTGCCTGAGAAAAAAGTAGAGATAAGTAAAATAAATTTCTGTATTTTTGTATGCTACCTTTCACCTTGATTTTTTTGGAATCTGCATGCAGTGAGTGTATCTGATACAAGTAGTTGATTTCCTGAGGAGGACAAACTAGGAAGCTGAACAGAAGACATTTTGAGAATCTGCATTCCTGTAGTGGAGAGATTTTTACATAAAATCGGTGTTCCATTTATGAATATTATAGCTGAATAAAATTGAATGAATTTAAAGCATTGCTCTCTTGAAAATTTAGTCAAAGTCCTGAATTTTCCCTATCCCAATGCATGATGTGGATATTTACATAATTGAGTACCTATTTATAGAAAACAAAAAAATAGAACAAGTAGGTGCAAAAAGAACTGATTAGAAAATGTAGAAACAAAAAAGCCATTATTTGAAAGAAAATATCAACTAGGAAAAAGTTTAGACTGAAATAGGCCGAAGAGAGACTAGTAAAATAGTTCTGAAGAATTCACACAGAATGCTGCAGAAAGAGACAAAAACTATGAAAAAGAAGTTATGAGTCATGAATAACAGATTTTGAGGCTGTAAAATAAATCTATAGAAGTTCCAAGGGAAAATAGATGAAAATAAAGATGAAGGAACAACATTTAAAGAGATAACAGTTGAGATTTTTTTGAGAATTAAAGACATACATCCTCAAACCAAAAGTTCACAACAAATTCTAAACAATAAAAATAAATCTTCATGTAGAGAAAGTGTTAGAACATCAAGAATCCTAATAGCTATGAGAGAGAAAAGATAGGTTACCTACAAAAGAATAACAATTGGTCTTACAGCAGACTTCTCATCAGCATTGATAAATGAAATAATTATTCAAACTGCCAAAGAAGAATAATTTTCAATCTAGCTACATTATCACACAAAAATTAAACTTTCATTGAAAAGAGAGAAAATTAAAGACATTTCACCTATGGAAACTACCCCTCATGGATCCATTAAAAGATTAACTTGATTGTCAAGAAAAAAGCCTATTACTGATACTACTACTAATAACAACAATAGTTAACACAACACTATGAGGCAGATACATTCTAAATTCCACTTTATAGTAAGAAAATGAGGTACAGAAAGGTTAAAACCTCAGAGCTAGTGAGAATTAGAATTTGAACCAGGCAGGCTGAGAAACATTGGATGAGAAACAATGAAAATTAGATGGGAAATAATATGAGACAAGGAGGGCCGGGGATTTAGCTCAGTGGTTCTGCTGCCTCGCAAGCACAAGGTCCCGAGTTTGATCCCTGGTACCAAAAAATAATAATAATAAAAAACAAACAAAATATGAGACAAAGAAATTGTTAAGATTTGTGGGTATATTTTAGTTAACTGCTGGCTATAATAATTAACTAGCTTTTATGCTAAAAAAATAAGATGAAAACTAAAAAGGCTATAATAGTAAGACTAAGAGTTGTACTGTGATTAAATCATGTCCAAGCCCTCAATATGTTCACCAGGATGGTGATAAAGAATAGCTTTAAACTTTTAATAAAAATATGTAGCTTTACAATATGAACATAAAAATGACAAGAATAGGTCCTGGGATTTAGCTCAGTTGTTCTGGCGCCTGCCTCACAAACGCAAGGTCCTGAGTTCCATCCCCAGTACAAAACCAAAAAAAAAACAAGAATAGAAATGTAATTTATAGTTTCCAAATCAGTGGAGGAAAATTAAAAATGAAATAAAAACATTTATTGGTTCAGCAGAAAGCTAGAAAAGGAGAATGAAAATTGTAGAAAAAGGATGGTTAAAAGAAAAGAAAAGAAAGACAATGGAAATATATACAAATATATCACTAATTACAATAAAGAGTTGTGAAATGAAATCTACTTACTAAAGAAACTTATTAATCTATTGTATTTTTAAAAATAGCCAAAAAATTGTATTACTCAAGTTTTACAACTGCCTCCTACAAATTAGGATTATTTTATTTTGTTTTGTTTTGTTTGGTACCGGAGATCGAATTCAGGACCTTGCGCTTGCAAGGCAGGTGCGGTGCCATTGAGCTAAATCCCCTGCCTGGATCATTTTAATAGATGTTACATAGAGAACGTTCAAGAGTTATAGTTCCCTTTCGGATTTAAAAATTGAGGCTGGAGTTTACATAACTCTGATGCTAAGGCAAATTAAAACTCAGACAGATGGATGTTTATAAAAACAAATATTTCTGAAAGGAAGTGAAGAATCCTATTCCAACTTCTTTAATTGGAGAACAACTATTTTAGCATTAAATTTTTCCTAACTGTGGCCCAAGTATGTTAAAGGGAAAACATTTAGCAATCTTAAAACTTTCCCGGGCACTGTGGTGCAATCCTGCAATCCCAGAATTTGGGAGGCTGAGAGCAGAAGGAGTGCCACGAATTTGAGGCCAGCCTGGGCTACACAGTGAGTTCAAGTCTAGCCTGACCTACAGAGTGAAACTTTTACCTCTTAAAATTTTAGATGCGTTCTTTTCTAAACATTACAACAAATCTTCTGGCTGAGGAAGGACCAAATTTTTACAAGTTCTTACGAGTTGGATGATTTTTTAAATATAGCACACAGATAACATCTAACATTTAACATACTGAACTAGGGGAATAATTTTTATTGTTTGGGTACTAAATATGAAGTTAAAATGTAATTCACTTGATTTTTCTTATTTCCCGGTATCAGGGATCAAACTCAGGACCTTTCACTTGCCCGGCAGGCATGGTACCACTGAGCTACATCCCCGACCCTTGCAATTCATTTTAATGGTCAGTATCATAGGTTCCAGGTTATGATGAATTCTAAGAACATAAATTTCTGTATCTTCTGTGTAAAGTGTACTTTTCAGTTGTGACACATTTTCAAAGAGTTTTCAGATTGTCATTATCTTTCTCTTTTTGACTACAAAATGCAGTGCCTACCTCCTCTCCCATCCATCTTTATTCCCTGGCACTTACTAATCTTTTCTCTATCTCTGGATTTTTGTTACTTCAACAATGTTATATAAATGGAATC
>NW_004624777.1:20372505-20397050 GCF_000247695.1 Heterocephalus glaber
AGACTCTTTTGATTTTTTTTTTTTTTTTTGGCACTGGGGATTGAACTCGGGACCTTGCACTTTCAAGTCAGGCTTGGAACCACTAAGCTAAATCCCCAGCCCTCGCATATATATATATTTTTTAAAAATCAGCTTTATTCCTACGAGTTTCATCCAAGTTATTGCATCTATCAACATTTCATTTTATTGCAGAATCCTCTTCCTTGGCATGGATGTACCACAGTTTCTTTACCCATGTGTACATGGAAGGACAATTGAATCATTTCCAGTTTGGGGCTATCATGAATAAAGCTGCTAAGAGCATTGATGGACAGGTTTCTGCATGAACTTGAGTTTTCATTTCTCTGTGATAAATACCCTGAGTGCAGTTGCTGGATCATATAATATGGATGTACATTTTTTTTCAAATAAACCGGCAAGCTATTTTCCGGAGTGGCCATACCATTGAACATTCCTATCAGCAATGTATGAATGATTCATTTCCCCCTCACTCTTGCTATTATTTTGTATAGTTACTATGTTTTTCATGTTAGTCATTCGATAGATGTGTAGTGATATCTCACTGTGGTTTTAATTTGCATTTCCTTAATGCCTAATGATGCTCAGCATCATTTTCTGTGCTTATTTCCCATCTGTATGTCCTCTTTGGTAAAGTATCTGTACTTTTTGGCTTTTAATTTGGTTGTTTTTTTATTTACTGTTCAGCTTTGAGAATTCTCTACACATTCTAGATGCAAGTCATTTGTCAGATATATGTTTTGCATATGTTTGCATCCAATTTATATTTCGTCTTTTCATCCTTTTAAGAGACTATTTCCAGAAACAAAGATTTTTAATGTTGATGAAGTTCAATTTACCAGCTATTGTTTGTATGGATTATGATTTTGGTATCAAGTTTAAGAATTTTATCTAGCTTTAGATTTCAATGATTTTCTCCTATGTCACTGCATTTTCATTTTATAGTTCTATAAATAACTTTATGCTTAAGTGTAGGACACATTTTGAGTTAATTTCTGTACAAGATACAAGGTTTAGCTCAGTGTTCTCTTCTGATTTTTTTCTTTCCTTCCTTCCTTTTTCTTTTTTTTCTCCCACAGGCATCCAGGTGGTTTACCCTTCTTGTCGCAAAGGATATCTTTCCCTTGATGCTTTGCTTTTGTACTTTTGTTAAAATCACCTGAACATATTTGTCTGGGTCCTTTTCAGAATTCTCTGTTTTGTCTCTCCACTAATACGCCATAGTCTTGATTCCTATAGCTATATGAGTCTTGAAATCAGATAGACTGTTTCTTCCCACATTATTATTCTTTCAAAATTACTAGTTATTCATGTTTCTTTGTCTTTTCATATAAATTTTAGAGTAATGCTAGTATATCTACAAAATTTTTACTGTAATTGTCACAGGAATTGTGTTATGCTTGAACATCAGTTGGAAAAATCAAAATACTTATACTGAGGCCAGGGATTGAGCTCAGTGGTTCTGCCACTGAACCTGAGTTCGATCCCCAGTACCAAAACAAAAAAATACTTATACTGAGCCTTCCAATTCATGAACATTGTATGTTTCTCTATTTACTCAGTTCTATTTATTTATGTGGTAGTGGGGATTAAATCCAGGGTCTTTGCACTAAGTTACCTCCCCAGCCACCTCTCCCTTTTTAAAAACTTATTTTGAGACAGGTTCTTTCTAAGTTGATAAGCTACACAGGCTAAGATAATTTGTCCAGCCTCCCTGTGCTGGGTTACAGGTGTATGCCACCATACTGGGCTTACTCAGATCATTTTATTTCTTTCATTGACATCTTATAATGTCCAGGAGATAGATTTTGTGACATTTTGTTAGTCTTAAACTTAAACATTTAATTTGAGGGGAGAAATTATAAATGGTGTTGCATTTTAAAATTTCAATTTCCATTTGTTTATTGTTACCGTATAGAAGGGCATTAACTTGTTGCATGTTGATCTCATTTCTTGCAACCTTGCTGAACTCACTTCTGCCTTCCAGAGATTTTTTTTTTAAACTCCTCCAGATTTTCTAGCTGTACAACCATGTCACTTGAAGATAGAGAGTTTGGGCCAGGGATTTAGCTCAGTGGTTCTGCCATCTGCCTCGAAAGCACAAGGACCCGAGTTCAATCCCCGGTACCAAAAAAAAAAAAAAAAGAAAACAGAGAGTTTTAGTTTTACATACATCATGTTGGGTTTTTAAAATTTGTTTTTTGTTTTTGTTTTTTGGTAGTTATGAGGATTAAACCAAGGGCCTTTCAAATGTTATGCATGTGCTTTACCACTGACCTGCATCCCAGCCCATATTGTATTTTTTAAAAGTCAAGTTCTCTGTTTCCTTAAAGATACACAGTTAAAAATATTCTAAAATTCAAAAACAAGGAATGGAACAAGATATGCTAGGTAAATATACAGAAAGATGATAGAGGGTTATTAATATCAGAAAAATAGAATATATGCATTAATAAAGATAAAAGTGAGGTACTAAAAATGGAACTATCAGTCACCAAGACTAAATAATAATCATGAATTTCTATGCAACTCATAACATAGTACAGAAAAAGCTGACAATTACAATGATAATTTGGCAAAACATGAAGGACTATTTTAACATATCTCTATTAAATACCAATCAATTAGAAAAAAGTCACAAGGAAATATAAATATTGAAAAATAAAGTTATCAAGTTTGAGTTAACGTGCATATACACACACATCCCACATCCAACTAAAACAAGATATATTTTCATCTTTAGCACTAATGGAACTTATACTAAATGAGCCATCAAAGCAAAATTATAAATTTTGAAGTTGCCATATATACCACATTCTCTTTTCATGGTGTATTTGAATTAGAAACTAGTAGTAAAAAGAAAATAAAAAAGCAGATGTGTTTGAAAGATTGAAGATACACTTAAATAGTCCAGTGATTAAATGATTAATAATCCAATGTTTAAGTGAAAATAATAAAAGATTAAAAAACTGTAAAATTAGCACTTCTCAAGAGTTGAGGTAAAGTAGCATTTAAAGATAAATTTTAGTCTTAATTTTATTGTTTAAAAGGCCAAGAAGACTGAAACCAGAAATCTAGAGGAACAGAGTAAACCTGAGTGAATTGTATGAAATAAGCAGAAATTAATAATATAGAAAGCAAGATGAACATTAGCAGAAACCGAGATTTTTTTAAAAAGCTTTTAAATCTAATTTTTTGAAGTGAATCGTTTACTTGTTTCAATATTTAAAATGCATGACCTGATATGCAGTTAAAAGCATTCTTTCCACTTCTTTTGCCTGATCATCCAACTTCTTTCCCACAGGAAACCAATGTCATTCTTTTTCATTTCTCCAGGAATGACTAACATTGAGCCAGTACACATATTATAGTGTCTTCTCATGTTCATATTTTAGCTCAAATGTTGAAGTTTGACTTACTCAGATTTTTGACAAGATCTAGGAAGGAGTGAGAAAGAAGGAAGGGGGGAGAAGAAAGAGACACAAATAAACAATATTGAGAATGTAAAAGAGAATATAATTATGGATATGGTACAGGTTCTAAACGTCCTAATTGAACATTATGCCAATTATGAATTATATAATTTAATATGTATCCCACAAATTCAAAAGCCCAAATCAAGTAGGTGATTTTCTATAAAAATATGAACAATGAGGATCAGCCAGGTCTAGTCAGGAAAACAAAGCCTCTCCGTGTAGTTCAGTAAAAGAAATTTAAAACAAAAGTCTACTGAAAAAGTAGAGAAGCTACCAAATACATCTTATGATGTTAGTATATAACTTTGAAACTAAAACTTGAAAGGGAAGTAGAAAAAAGATCACATAACAATCATATTTCATTATGAACGTAGATGAGAATATCCTAAATAAAATAAGAACAAATTGAATTATACATATAAGTGCGTATATGTATGACACATAATAATTAAATGGAATTTTTCCATCATGCAAAGATGTCCCAACATATAAGTGTAATCTAATAGTATCAGAATGAAAGAAAAATCCTCAATAGATGCAAAAAATATGATGACAAAATATTTAAGATTTTTTAAAAATCTTAGTAAATTATGAATAGAAATGTATTTTCTTAATCTTATTTCTAGGCTCTACTTCCACTTCATCACCTAATATTTTTTTCTCAACCCAACTAAATCAGTCTATAATTATCACCATTGCACTGCCAAGTTTAGTGGGCAATTTTTATTTTAGTCTCTTGGCAGCTTGACCCAGAAGATCTCTCCCTCCATCTCATAATGCTTTGCTGGGATTCTGAGCCTCTACATTCCCTTGGTTTTTCCTCCTGGATCAAGCATGTCCAATACTGATCTGCAGGTTGCACACATCTGTTATATTTTTAAAAAAATACTTTTGTTACTTATGTACCTTAACTAAATATATATTTTATATATAGTTCAAGATAATCCCTCTTCAGTGAGGTCCCGGCAAACCAGGCATATCTAACTTGGATAAAGGGTTACCCATCCTCATTCTTTTTCTTTGGAGACACAGTATTTTCCTGATATTTGAATATCAGCATTGCAGGAACACCAGCCCTCTATTCTTTGTGTTTTCCCTCCTGTCTTTATACTAGCCTGTTCTGGCGGTCTCATTCATTCCTGTGGCTTTAACTACCTCATCTACACCGATGATATCCAAATGCAAGTCCGGCTCCAATCCCATAACTGATGTCTCCATTGAAGGTAAAATCTGTCTCAAACCTACCTTATCCAAAACAGAACTCTTGGTTTCGCTTCTTCCTTTACCAACGCACAACCCTTTCCTCCTCCAGTCCTTTCTAATTCTCTAAAGGTAACTCCATTTAACCAGTTGGTCAGGCCAAACATATAGGGTCATCCCTGACTTCTCTTCTCTTCCCAATCTTACACTGAATCCATCATTAAATCCTGTTGGTTTTATCCCTGAATATATCCTTAGTGTAACAGTTTCTTACTGCCCTCATGGCTACTAATGTGGTCCAAGGCAGGATAATTTCTGGCACAGTTGGCTGAAATTGCTTCCCAACTTGCCTTTCAGCCTTCTCTCTACTGTGATTCTACCACTAGCAGCCAGAGAGAACTTCTTCTTTTTTCTTTTCCTATTTTTTAAATGTTATAGTACCTATTGTCACTGGGTATAAAGGGAAAAGTTTTTACACATTCACTGATAGAAATATAAATTGCTCCAGACTGTTTTAGAAATAATCTTGCAACATGTATTAAACATTTTTAATATACATGTCCCTCAATCCAACAATCCCAAGGACTGTATCCCATAGAAGTAAAACCATCACAGTCACATATATACAGGAATATTTATTATAATAGTAAAAATCTGATAACAAAGTAAATACTCATCAATTTGGAAGACATTCAATGAAGTGTGGAATATCATCGCTATTACATAAGTGCTAAAAAGAATGAAGTAACAGCTTAAAATACGATTTACATCAGACATGGAGAAAACTGAGATGCAGACAATATATATGACTCCATTTACTTAAAGGCCAGAGGGAACATCTTGTAATTCCTTTAAGCTCCCCAAAGTCTTCCCTTCAGAATGAATTCTAAACCTCTTGCCATCAACCCTATGGTCTGACACTGGCCACCTCAGTGATGCAGCGCCTGCTCTTCTTGCTTGCTGCGTTTTAAGTCACACTGCTCGTCACTCATGCAGCTTGGACAGACCAGGCTCAGGTGCCTGCTTCATTTTCCCCTGCCTTTCTTCTGGATTTTCATGACATAAGGCACCAGCCAGATCCCCTTCAGAAGATTTTTGTTTCCTCCCCTGAAGGAAGGAAGCTCATTCCATGGCCTTCACTGGATGCCTCTTGGGGTAATGCCTTAGCTGAGAAAGTGACATACTCATGGTCAAACTGCTTCAGTGGGTGGGTGGGGATGCCAATGTCTGATCAGTACAAGGATTTTCAAGCCCAGTCCCCTTGCTCCTATGTTCTAGGTCCTGAATGTAGTTGTAGCTCCAGGGCCCGCTCTGAGACTGGGGGATGCTAGTCCTACATTGTGGTTCAACTGTTCCCTCTGCCCATTCTTCTTTCCATGCCTTTGCTTCTGTTGATGCTGGTCCCATGGTATGACTGCTAATCATGATTGTCAACTTGACTGGATTAAGACACATCTGGGTGATTAGTAAAGCACACTTCTGGGAATGTCTGGGTGAGTTGTGGAGGTATAACCCTGGGGACTCTATCTGGTACCATGCCCTTTCCTTTCGGATGCTGCCCCCCTATTATGCTTCCTAGCCACCATGAACCCCCTGCTATGATATGCCTGCCTTGGAGCCCAGCCAACCACGGACTGATCCTCTGGAATCATGAGCCAAATAAATCCTTCCTCCTTTAAGTTGTGGGTGTCAAATAGTTTGTTTCTGTGACAAGAAAGCTGCCTAACACACAAGACAATTTTAATACATGACCTGCAGGCTGAATTCCATCTCAGACCCCCATCACACAACCCACTCTTCTTACTCAATTCTTTGCTCACATGTTAATTTCTCAGATCCGCTCTGAATACCTTTTTTAAAATAAGCATTCCTGTGACTCTATTTTTCTTTATATCTGTATCAGCAATTGGAAATGTGTATGTGTATATATGTGCATGTTATGTGCATATAATTATATTTGTATATATTTTTACTTTGTTTCAGTTACTATCTTACAAACTTCATGAAGAACTGTCATTTTCAGCCTTTCTATCCTTGTCACTTAGAAAAATGTCTGCATGAAAATGTGTCGAATGGAAGGCAGGATAGAACTGATGATGGGTACCAAATTATCAAAAGCAATAGAAGCCCTTTCCTAATAGTACAATTTTAGAATTTGAAAGTAAGGAAAAGTACAAGGATATCTAATATGACATCACTATTAAAAAATACAATAAGACAAAAGTAATGATTTGAGGAAGAAGAACTGGAAGAGACAAAAAAAAATCATATGTAAATTATGTCTGCCTACGAAAATAGTACCAAAATTTTTGGAAAATCTCTTAGAATTAACAAAAGACCAAATATGTTAGATATAAGATAAAAATACATGATTTACACCACTCCTCGGCATAAATAATAATCAAATTGAAAATATAATAAATGAATGATAATATACCAGAGTAATAAAAGCCATAACTATTCAGGAGTAAGTCTAACAAAATTGTTTAAGAAGCTTTTGAAAAAAATTACAAAAGATATGTTAAAGAATCTGAAGAAAAAAATTGGAAAACCTGGAATGAAATGCTGCTATATTCATGGATAAGAGCATGTCATATATTAAGAATTCAACTTACTATAAGTTTTTTAAAAAAATAAATCTATAAAAATCATAATAAAGTTTGTCAAAGCACTTGACAAACTAATCCTCAAACTCACTTGAAAAAGTCAAAAAGAAAAACTAGCCAAGAAAACTTTGAAGAAGAGCAAAATGTGAAAATCCTGACCCAGTATCAGTGGAGAATATTTAAGATAGTGTGATTTTTAGGGCAAGACAGTGCAAAGCAATGAAGAAAATATGAAACTACAGAAATTGGCCCATGGCAAACTTGGTGTAGGACAGAGATTACATCACAGATCAATATCAATATTTGATTGGCGGGGATTTAGCTCAGTGGTTCCGCCGCCTGTCTCGCAAGCGCAAGGACCAAAGTTCGATCTCCGGTACCCCCCACCCCCCAAAATCAACATTTGATAGATGCTGCTAAAGCAATTCATGTGGAAGAGTCCTACCTCATGCCAAAGAAAAGAATTCTAGATGGATTTCAGAGATATGAAAAACAGAACTCAAAATAAAATATAGGACTTCAATTATAACAATTCAGCAGAGAGGATTTATTAGATAAGACATGAGTCTAAACCATAAAAAATGAATACATATGACATTATAATATTAAAATTTACTATCAAAGCAAGAACAAATATAGAGCTATAAAAAAAACCCCCAAATACATAAAAAGTTGAGCTATAAACTTAGAGAAGCCATGTTCTATGTATTTAACTCACAAAGAATTAGTAATACAGAGCTAGGGATGTAGCTCAGTGGTGCCGTCCCTGCCTGGCAAGCACAAGGTTCTGAGTTCAATCCCCAATACTGGGAAAAAAGAAAAAAGAAAAAAAGAAAAAAATTAGGGGGCCGGGGATTTAGCCCAGTGGTTCCGTCGCCTGCCTTGCAAGCTCAAGGACCAGAGTTCGATCCCCGGTACCAAAAAAAAGAAAAAAAGAAAAAAAAGAAAAAAAATTAGAAAGTTTTTAGAGAAATTAGCAAGACAAACCATAGACACAATGGCCAAAAGATATAAACAGGTAGACAATTTACAGGGCAAAGCTTGAATGGTAAATAGGCATATGTTAAGATGTTCAGTATTACTAGTAATCAGGAAAGTGCAAATGAAAATGAGATACTATTTTTTTTTTGGTACCAGGGATCGAACTCGGCACCTTGTGCTTGTGAGGCAGAGTGCGGAACCACTGAGCTACATCCCTGGCCCTGAGATACTGTTTTTTAACCTATTGAGTTAGAAGAACTGAAAGTCTGACTCCAACAAGATGCTAAAGTGCTGCTGTCGGGAGTTCAAATTAGTAGAACAACTTTGGAGAGCAATTTCAACAGCAAGATCAAGGTGCCAGCATTTTACCATCCAGTCTTTTTGTTTCCAGGAAATATTTTCTAGTTGAGATAAATTCTGAGTCATGTACCAGAATATTTTTACTGCATTATTTGTAACAGTAAAATATTGTAAACCATCCCCAACATAGAGAAATTTTTAAAATGATCAAAATAGATCATATTCTGAACTACTGTGCAACTGGAAGAGGAAGAATCAAGCTACATGTTCTGCTGTGGATAAAGTTTAAGAAAAAGTACTGCTGGGTGAACTAAGTAAGCCAGAGGCTACATGGGATGGGACAATATTTATTAAAAATCTATTTAAAAAGTGCTATATTTAAGTAATTATGGATATAATCCATTAAAAAACCATTCCTGGGTTTATGAGACCATTTATGCAACAACTCCTCTTTAGGGGGAGAATAAAGGGAATGTCATTTGAAAGGGGTTCATGGGAGGCTTGAGCCATATTTATATTGTTTTATTTATTTTAAAAAATATTTGATCTAACTATGGCAAAAATATTGAGATTTACTGAAACAATGCCAGGTCCTGAAAACATTAAAGTCACCATTCTTACAGTGATACATGCATACCCCTATTTATAGCAGTGCAATTCACAGTAGCTGGGGTACAGAGTCTAGATGCCCATCCACAGATAAATAGATAAAGAAAATGTGATACATATGTAGATAGGGAGATAGATATAGATATGCTATTCATATATAAAGATGAATGAATTTCCAATATGCAAGAAAATTCATGGGTCTCGAGACCATAATGGTAAGTGAAATAACTCAGACAGAAAAGCTTAAATATTGCATGGTTTCTCTTATTTGAGAAACTCAAAATATAACTAAAAAGAGTAAAATGAGGAAAAAAATGATAGGAAACAGGTAGGCAGACTTTTTAGAGCTGCAGAAGGAGATCAGGGGAAAGTGAGATGTGGAGGTTGAAAGGGTATCAAAAATTATTAAATATATATGGCAATTCCCCACAATGGATGTTATTATTACGTACCGCAAACATATACAAATAAAAAGTGCCAGGCATAGAAAGGTTTGTTATATTATTCTTTACACTTTTGTATAGGTTTGAAACATTTTGATTTAAAGATATTTTCTTTAAAAAGAAAAAGAAAAATCATCCAAATCCTCAGTTTCCTCAAAATCACTTAAACACCAACCAGTGGGGAACTAATTAAGCAAATGCAAGTATATATGCAAATATTTGAAATGATGCTTTATATTTCTATAATATGGTAAGATGTATAAATATTTTTTGAATGGAAAGGCTTATAAAATAATTTTGTAGTCTGTATGTACCAAATATGCATATGTTTCAGAAATTTTAAATTGTCTTTGGTTTTATCTAGATAATAGATATTCCTCGTTATTTTTCTTTTTCAAACGATCATATGTATTTTAATAAAAACAATAAAATTATTGAAGTAGATGTTCAGAATTAACCTATCTTAGAAACATAAATTAAAATGAAAAACACCGATTTTCACCTACTTAGAATTTCACTTTGTTTTTCAATTTATAGCATTGAGTGCTGGTAAGGCTGCAGCTAAATTTGATCTTCAATCATTGAGATGTTAGGTAAATCAGTATCATATGTTTTGAAAAGTAATTTGGCAATATGTAACTAGAGCACACTTACCATAACAGGGAATTTATTCCAAGGAAATAATAAAAGATGCACACAGGATATACCAAAGAGGATGTTTTTGTTATAGCATAACTCAAGGCACTAAAGGTTGGGAAATAACCTACATGTCCAGCATCAAGGGATGCTCTGATAAATGACAGCAATAGAATACTCTGCAGCTAATTTTAAAAAGCATGTTTGAGTGATACTTTAGAAAGTGAAACCTGACCACAAATTAGAATATAAGATATACTTCAAATGTATCCCTAAGAAAGTTATCCCTGAGATTACCTGAGAGGTTAGAAGATCCATTATTTTTACTTTTTAGTTTATGTATTTTCTAAATCGTATCACAAACATAAATTTTATGATTCAAAGAAACTTTTTTAAATAAAGAGTATAACCTTCCTCTCTGCCTCTTTTCTTGTCTCCTCTTCCAGTCAGGTTGGCCCCTGTTCACAGAGCACATAGAGATCCCTGGATTATAGTTCGCAGCAGGTAATTACTAGCCACCATTATAAACTGTCCCCTTGTCCAGACTCTTTTCAAAAATGCAAGCAGGGTTAGACAGCTCTGCAGGTCAATGAACAAGAAAAGCAGTGAAGGATCAACACTTTATTCCCTAGTCTTGCCCACCTCTATAAAGATTCCTTATTATCCACTGCCCTAGGTTTATTAGCCAGTGCATTCCTTCTGAACTAGATTGTGACATGAACAGATAGCATTTTTTGCCCCAGGGGAAGGGTTAAACTCTGAGAAAGGGGAGTGGATTAAACAAGGAAGAAAAACTATCAATATGTCATAAAATATACATTCTATTTCTAATTTATTCTTGTTTGAGGCAACATATCTAATGCATTACAAATATTTCTGGTAATACAGTATCGTTCCCTTTAATAATGTGCTAGTGTCTGTAACTCATTTGGACTTGGTGAATTACTGTTTTCTTTAATGAAAAAAAGATAAATTGTACTTGATTTGTATTTATTAATTTCTATGAATTTGGTGTATGACATTTATGAAAGCTTAGGAACGTAATTTCTCCTTTCTTTAATTTACAGCCAGGGAACTGTTTAAATATAATTTTAAATGATGCATAAAATGCTTCCTGACATATTTGTTTTCTGAATTTCCAACATGTAGATTTGCCATTTCTATATGATGAACAAACACTGTCTCAAATAGTGGAGAAAGAAAAATGTTACCTGTTTAGGATTCCTTTATTAAATCTCAGCTCTTATATTTTGGTGGCAGCAGGCTGAGTTTCCTGGAGGTTGATAAGTTTAGCTGCAATTTCGGCCTAGTTCATGCTAACTCAATTTGATAGGTAAGGCTCTGCAGGTGTAGCGATTTAGTGCAAAACCCCAGAACAAAGTCTAAAAATAAATATCATTTTGATAGCATTTGGGGGAAAGGAAGTTAAATGATAGATGAAATACATTTCTTAAAGAAAATTATTATTTCTCTGTTCATTTCCTAAGAAAATAGCTTTTATAATTAAGTAGATATTTTTCTTCATATTTATTTCTTGAAAATGATTCTGTTTTTCCTCTTCTGGATTATGGCCATATCAATTCACAACTCCTCTAAAAAACTGTCCAGCTATTGTTCAAGTAACGTTAAGTTATTCTGAACTTTTACTTTCTTTGAATTTTTAAAGTAAACACAGGGATTTTTTTTTCCTGAAGAATAAGTGTCAACTATTTATTTTGCTTTATTTTTGATTAGGGTGTATTAGCAAGAAAACAGCCACCAAGGCTTTCATGAGCAATCTGTGCATAAACAAGGGAGGGCTCAAAGTGCTGCTCCTCGCCTGACTTCTGTCATTAAAACAAATGTTCTCTACGACCTTGACCAAGCAACTCCATCCTCTAATCAGAAAGAGCCGACTCCTTTGTGGATTTGACAGATGTCTGTGGCAGAGCTCGGGAGGCTGTGGAGGATGTTGTTTTCTTGCTGAAATTGGGTGGGCAATTCCTATTTTAACTTGTGTTATATACTTTCACCCAAATGTGGTTATATATATATATATATATATATATATATATATATATATATATATATATTTAAAGATATTCTCATTAATTGGATTTTTCAGATGTACTCATCACAATATGAGCCACTATAGCTTTAAGTGTGTGACGGACTTGCTGATGTCAGCAGCTGGAAATGATGCTGCCTTACCAGCTGACAGGACACTAATTACCAGTTATGTGGCTGTTGCCTGCTTAAGGAGCTATTCAGTGAGTTATGATTTAGAAAATCTGGAGAGCACAGGGCTGATTTGTAAAGATATCAAATATGAAAATACCAGAGACGTTCTCAGACTGTTCCTCATGACAGAGATCTGTCTAATTAGGAAGCGGCTATTTTAATACCAAACCACAAAAAAGCCCAGCTGGAAGCGGAGAATTTGTAGGGAGACACGGAGCCATCACTAGCGCGCTTGACAGCAAATGCAACCTAAGCATGTTTGCGGCATTTAATCAATAGGGCTGCAGGCGGATCCCTCCCACAAATGGGTCCATCCCGACCGGTGAGGAAGCAAGGAGTTCCCGGGGGGTTAGCATGGAGTTTCTGGTGACCTCACTCTCCTCCTTTCAGAGGTGAGGCCTGTCCACAAGCTGCCAGTTTTCTCCTTGGCCACCAAGAAGGTAGCAAAGGTGGCAATGCTCTGTCCTGGGACCGAGATGTCCCTTCTGCCATCCAGGACAGGCAGGACAGCTCAGAGGAAGAGCTTGCAGCCTGCTGCAGTCTGTGATCAGACCCCGCAGCCTCTGAGGAACAAGAACTTGTTGCCAAGTTTACATTCTAGGTGTGCTCCCTAACGACCGACTGACTAAGCCTTGAGAAATGTTTGGAAAACAAAACAACTGTAGCTTTCCTCAGAGGTTAAAAGAAAAAAAACCTGGTTGTTGATTTGCCAGATGGAAGAAGACACCAAGCTTCCTCCCGCTGGGTTTCTCGTGGAGGGAAGGCTGGGTCTACAGAGCCTTAGGAGCATCTCCGCGCCAGTGAAGCAGGGTGCAGGGATGTGGATGCCGCTCTTGACACCTCCTCTCCTTCTTCCCCTCGCCTGCGAGGTGCCAGCTGGTACATGGAGCTTCGCAGCGCAGCTGAGCTTGCTGCTAGTGAGTCACGCCCTCTCCCTGCCTCGTCTCTGGCACAGCCTCGGTCTCGGTGACAGAGACAGGGCAGGAGCCAGAGGTGTTTGGAAAACACTTGCTTGTGTTGGTACACGTTTTATGGTTGCTGATCCATCCACAGGCCAGGAAGCAGTCTGACGAGTCATCAGAGGTTGGAAACATTAACAAGTATCTTACCCCTGGACCTCAGAGTCTGTTCCAGAGCAGGAAGCCCTGGCCCCACTGGCATGGGTAGCAGGCCCAGGAGGGCGCGCTGCCCATCGTCACCGCCAACCCGCTGCGTGACCCGGAGCAGGCCGCACATTCTGGGGCTTCACATTTCTCACCTTCGAGTCACTTCCTCTATGCCCTGGTGAGGATTAACGAAGATCATTCCCACGAAGATTCTAGCAGGATGCCGGGCACAACAGGCGTTTTGTAAATGCTGCTTGCCTCTTCTCCCCTGTCTTATTTTGGGTTCAGACCACAGCAGATCCAGAAACAAGGGTCGCAGGGCAAGATGCATGGGAGGAATGATGCGGGGAAAGGAGGCGAGAGCAGGACAGGGCAGCAGCCTGCGAGGGTGCCATTCAGCAGGACCCCACCGTGGGCGACGGAACTCAGCCTGCACTGGGGCTCTGCCTTTTGCTGTTCCGGGCTGGGGAGCGCTCTGGGCACCCGGATGCAGGCTCCCGAGCTGGAGGTCAGCGGAAGCGCACTGAAAGGTCCCAGGGGCGTGGGCGGGGTGACGGCAGACGCAGTGGGGAAACCAAGACATCTAAAACCCAGTAGTTTCCATCGAGACTCCAACACGCTCACAAGAAAGCTAAGACCGTTGCAGCTTCAAAAGAGAGGACCCGCGATGCCAAGATGTCTGCAGTTTTGGGGGGAGATCAGCATCCGGATCTCCCCAGAGTGGCACTTGCTACACTGGGACCTCCGGCTCTCCCCTGTGCATCTGATCTGTCAGCGCCTGGGGAGCAGCTCCAGAGATGCTCTTAGACTCACGTTAGCCCAAACCCACAGAATCTGAGCCAAAAGGCCAGAATGCCTGCGGGTTGATTTTCATTCACTTTCGGTAGGCAGAGCTCCACGAAAGACTAAATTATAATATTAAAGAGGATTTGTAAGTGGAGATTCAGAAACATGGATACTGTTAAGAATCGCTCCTCTCTTGAGATAGCTCTAGGGACTAACTTCTCCACTGAAGGGGTCTTGCCAGCAGGGTAGTTTAGAAGGAAACTGTCTCCATCTGCCACCAGCAAGGTGGACGTGGGCTGTTACTGGACAGGTAGTATATGCAGCAGCTGAGAGTAAGACCAGAGTCAGGTTGCTCTGGTTCATATCTCACCCCACCATTACACTTGTTTTTAGGCAGCTACTTAATCTCTCTGTGCCTTGGGATTCTCACTCAGAATAGTATCTATTTTGTAGAGTTTGGAGGACTAAATGAAATACATATAAAGTGTCCAGAGTAGTATCTGGCATGTAGTTAAGTGTTAGTTGTTACAGTTGCAGATAAGAACCCTTTTGTTTGATATGGAGTTATTCCTTAGGTATAGCAATAGCTTTCAGCAAGTTTTACACTGTTCTTGGAACCTGTTTGTCTCATTAAGGGGTCCCTACAAATCCTACTCCTTAGCATAGTGTCTACAGCCTGCAATACTGTATTGTGTACTTAGATTTTGCTAAGACAGATCTTATGTTAAATGTTCTTACCATACCAGACTACACCAAACCATCACACACACACAAATATTCACAATAAGGACAGTGGGAAGAAACCTTGGGTGGTGACAGATATCTTCATGGTGATTACAGTTTCCAGTGTGTATACTGATCCCCAATTCATTGAGATGTGTACATTAAATATGTACAGCTTTTAACATAGCAATCGTGCTTCAATAATGTGCTTAAATAAAAGGGAGAGGGTCTTTTATTTGAGTACCGGGGTTTGAACCCAGAGCCTCACACATCTAGACAAGTGCTCTACCACCGAGCTGCAAACCCAGGCCTTTTTATTTTTCAGCATGAGTCAGGGTCTCACTAAGTTGTCCAGGCTGGCCTTCAACTTGTGATCCTCTTGCCTGGCCTGGGATTACAGGCTTCCATCACCACCACGCCTTGCTGGCGGAAATCTTTGCTTATTGTTGAGCTAAGAGGACTGTCATTTGTGCCTTGGGGAAAGAGCATGCCTCAATTTCTTCCATTCTCCTGACTGTACATATAAAGACACAAACAACTCAGTTACAGAATAACTTGGGTAAGGCATAGGGAAAACAGTCACACAGGGCTAGGAGGCTCCAATGTCACATGTCCCCCTAAAGTATGGTATAGGAGTGTGGCAACTGCTTGTGCCTGATAGCAGAACAGGCAGCAGGCTTAGACTTTCATGCTAGCAGAGTAGTTTCCAGTGTTGCACAATCAAGAGCATCTTGAAGCATTTGGCCCTGGGATGCAGCCTGGAATCCTGCCAACTCTATCTCTCTTCTAACTTGGGGGCAAAGCAACCGATCAAAACCACTGGCAGGTTTGGTCCTGATAACTGAAGTATGTTCCTTGATGGAACCAAAGATCCCAACCTATCCAGGAAGACAAGAAAACTCCTTGAAGAATGAATGACATGCATCAGTACAGAACGTACACTCAGAATGCACTGTTCGAAAAGCTCTCAACTGCAAGTGCGTTGGAAAGGATGTTGCACATAAAGACCCCAGAAAAAGATGAGGATTCCTTGAATGAAGCTTTAAAAATATCCCTACAAAATGTGGACATGGAGAGAAGTGTGTGGAGGCCTATCAGCAGCAAGAGTGGTAGAAAGGATACAAGACTTGGAGTGAGAAGCTTGCGCTGTGTTCTCAACAATGCCTCTGTCTCTGTCCCTGAGACCTGGGGATGGTAGTTCAGCCTCAATGGACTAACAGAGTCCCTCCCTGGCTAGTGACAGGGTGGGTTGACTAGTTGTTATGTAAGATACATTTCAAGTCCAATACTGCTCTAAATATTGAGAAAGATGAAAGAGTGGCACCGTTTCAGTTGGGAAAACAAAAATTTCAGTGTTCTTTAAAACTTATTTCCTATCAATGCATAGTCCCTGGCAAGAAATTCTCACGCACTAAAATGAAGCCAATTAACATTCCTTGCTACTGCTCTGTCATAAATCATCATTAACTCAGAGAAGGCATATGGGTGAAGAGCTGTAAGACACATTCTTAAAGCCTGGTTTGGTCCTAGCCCACGCATTTGATTTCATAAACCCCGAGTCCCTTTTCCAATCTTCAGAGGCACGGTGCGCCCACACAGTCCAGGCCCAGGTGGGTAGGAAAGGTGGTGATAGATCCCCTAGACCAGGGCCCAGAACTGCACATGGGAGCTAGTGACTCAATAAGAGCAAATTTGGTGGAGTGGTGGCAGGGAAAGCTTGACTGGAGTGGGTTTAAGGGAGAACGGGAGAACTGAATTAGCTTTGCTGTAAAGGGAAAGAGGTAGGATACAGTGGAGTCAGGAGGGGGTTCCCCTTCCCCCATGGAGAATAGAAACAGGCTTGTACATTAGGGATGATCCCATAGAGAAGGAACAACCAATCTATAGGCACAATTGGAATTTTGGTTTAGTCAAGCCAGTACAAGGAAGAAAGGGACAAGAGAATCAACTTGGAATGCAAGGGAATGGTTATACAGCTAAGCTGTATAAGCTGGCCGGGGGGCAGAGGGAGAATGGCCAGCTGGGGGCAGGGTAGGGTGAAGGTGATAGGACTGTAGAATTAAATTCCTGGTGGTGTGGAAGGATTATTTGCATTGGGGCACCCAAGAGAGTGAGCTGGAAAGATAATAGTTTATGGGAAGAGAGGGATGTCCGAGATTTTGGCAGTGTTTATTTATTTTGTTTTGTTTTATTTATTTGGTTTTGTTTAAGACAGGGTCTCACTCTATAGGCTGGGCTCAAACTCAGTGTGTAGCCCAGGCTGGCCTTGAACTCATGGTGATTCTCTTGCTTCCAGAGTTCTGGGATTACAAGCATTCAACAGCACACCAAGGCTGGTACCGAAATTGTTGCTAATGAACAGGTCAAAGGTATGACCACAGACATGAGCAGCAGAGGTTGGGAGAAAGACAAGGCCTTTGGCAAAGGGAAGTCAAAGAGCTCCCGGAACAGGATGTTGTTGACTTGGCATGAATTGTACTGAGACTGGTTTTGCAGGGACAGTGGTGAGCTGCTGAAACCTCCAGGGAGTGCAAAGTAGTGGCTGGAAGTAGGGGTGGTAGCGTGTGATGATTGAGATTTCACATTGAGAGCTTTTAGAAAGAAGAGAGGGAGTGTGGGCTTGAAGCAGCAATGCGGAACATGGAGAACATCCACTCATTCCACCTTTGACTCCATCTCCAAGAGGATTAATAGCTCAAGACCACCCGAGAGGGCTGCAAGGGGAGAACGTGACCTCCAGGAAAGCCAGAGAACATGCTCAGAAGACGCTGGAATACAGAGCAAACTACAGGTGCAGGCCACCTGTCTTTGTGAAGTTTTGAGGGGCCAAAGAAATGCCCATTGGTTTCTCCATTGTTGACAGCTTCTTTTGTGCTATGAGGGCAGAGTGGACTAGCTGTACCAGAGACCTTAGGCCTATAAAGCCTAAAACATTTGCCATCTGGTCCTTTACAGAAAAAGTTGGCCAAAAGTTTGTATCAGGATTTATTGATGATTATTGACCTTCAGTCCTAGAGGCCACAATGAAAGGGTTTCAGAAATGAGAGAAGGGGGCATATGAAGTGAAATAAGGCCTGGTATAGTGGCACACACCTGTCACCCCAGCAGTTTGAGAGGCTGAGGCAGGAGTATGCAAGTTTGAGTCTAGCCTAGGCAACTTAGTGAAATAATATCTCAAAATACAAAAATTAAAATGAAAAGTGGCTGGGGATATAGTTCAGCGGACCAGGACTTGCCTAGTATATGCCAGAACCTGGGTTTAATGCTGGTACCAAAAATAAATAAATAGATAGGAAAGAAAAGAAAGAGCAGCCTAAAACACTGTCTGTGGAGGACTGCAGTGGGAAGGCAGTGGGAGGAGAGCTGGTACCCTTCAGCTTCTTGTGGAAGTGACATGAGCAGTGATAAAGGATCTGATGACCTCGAACATGATAGTCCCAATATAGACGATGGGGTAGGAGCTGTGGACAGGAAGGGGAGGGCTCTGCCAGGGGCAGGCTGAGCTTGGGATCTTGCATGTGAGTCCTGCAGAGAAGTGTAACATGGAGCAAGTGGGGCCCTATCTTAGCCCAGGCTGGTTACCTGAAAAGTAGTGAGGAGCTGAGTTTGAGTATATGCTCTCTTCACGGATACTGATGGGTATTCAAGCCTACAGGGGTGCCTGATGATCTTTGGCTACAACACATCATAGAATGTAGCCTACATTAGCCTTCTTGCCATTCCTCTTCCTAGATTGGGTGTTGCTTATCAGATTCTCCTACTACAAACATACTCATTCCAATTTAATACTAATGTTTCATGAAACCGGAAGACCTTTAGCTTGACCAGTAAAATTTGCTTTATTCTACTTTATGATAAATGGTGCTAAATACTATACCCACCATGGGCAGTAACTCCTAAGAATTAAGTTAAATATGCAAAGGCAGATGACTCACAGCTGCAATTTATTTTATTTTTAAAATATTTCTCCTGCAAACATAAAGACTTGTGATTCAACTTGGACCCTTGCACATGTGATCAGACTTGAGAAGAAATGGTGGCACACAAACTTTCTTTGTTTTGCCAGATTTGGTGGCAAACACTTGTAGTCCCAGGACTCAGGAGGCTGAGGAAGGAGGATCGCCAAGAGTTCGAGGGCAGCCTGGGATACATAGCAAGATTTTCTGCCTCTAAAAACAAAACAAAACACCAAAAAACTTTCTTTGTTTTAATGACAAAGAAATAAAACAAATCTTTCAAACAAAGCAAACTGATGCAAAAGCTGTATCTATTCAGACTTCTCAGCTTGAGTCAGGCTTTGCTCAAAGCACCTTGTCCAAGCGGTGCCTCTCCCTTGTGTCCCCTCCAGGGACTAGCTGCTTGTTTTTGCCTCTCTGAATCCTTTCTAATGCAGCAAGCTCTTTCAGAGTTATTCCTACATCATGCCTGGAAGGAGAACGGAACAGAGATGGTTTTTGTTGGTTCGTATTACCTTATGTTCCAGGTATGTTTGGATAGTTTCATTTAAATTGTCTTGAATATTTTGTTGAATAATAATGTTAATTTTAATTTAGTCATTTATGTATCAAACGTTTACTAGGTAACTGACTACTTTTTATGCTCTATAGAGAGGCTACCAAATCAAAGAAGGCCTAGTCCCATTCCTCATTTTCAAAAAGAAGTGAGGGCAAGGTAGGAATGGATTTGGAAAGAGACTTTCTGATGATTCAGACAAGGTTCTAGAAAAGACTAGTAAGCAGATATTTGAGAGTCCGCACATAGACATAAGAACAGTGATTATTGGGAGTCAGCGTGCTTCCACCAGGGACAAGTGCTGAGCCTAACATAATTTTCTCTTTTGATAAGGTAACTAGTCTAGTGGATCAAGGAAGTAATATAAGTCAGATGGCTTAAGTAGCTTTTGAGAGTCTTTCATATTATCCTTGTGGACTTACAGGAAGAGGAATAATAAAATAGTAGGTAGATGCTCAGCTATTTAATTCTTCCTTCTTTCTTTCTTCCCCTTCCTTCCTCTCTCTCCCTCCCTCCCTCTCTCTCTCTTTCTCTTTCTTTCTTTCTTTCTTTCTTTCTTTCTTTCTTTTCTTTCTTCCTTCCTTCCTTCCTCACTTCCTTGTTCCCCTCCCTCCTTATCTTCCTCCTTCCCTCTTTTTCTCCCTTCTTCTCTCCCTCCCTCCTTCCATTCCTGCCTTTCTTATGTTTATGTTGCCCCATAAGCAATGTGTGGTGGGGATAAATACATGACCCTTCCTGCATGAAGTTGCCTGCCTATGGCAGGAATGGGACAAGTACCATGTAAGATACATACAGAGAAATGCTGATTCATAGAGGAATCACCAAGAATACTGATGAATGGACTAGTCTAAGTCCAAAAGGAAGCTTCTAGTACTTTGGATGGTAGACTTAGCTCTGCCCTGGATTTATCAGTGAGCTGAATGGTGTAGAAAACATTGTAATATTGGAGGGGAGCTAATTTATGTTCATTTATTAAATAATATGCAAACTCATTTTCAAATAGTTAAAAAGTATTAAATAATTCAAAATTATATGAAGGTCTGGTAGAAAATAGAATAAAATATTTGTGGACCTATACTGAAATGATAATGTTTTCAGCTATAAAGAAATGCAAACAATTTAAACAGCAAAGACTGGCAAATGACAGATTTGAGTAAGTAAAAATTTAAAATATCCATACAATGCAAAATAACATCACTAACACTAAAAGGGAAAAAAATCAGACTGAAAAAGATTTTTAATCAAACATGATAAAATAATATCTACAATACATTTTTAAAAACTATGTTCAATTTTATAAGAAAAATATAATGGCTAGAAACAATAATTCTCAGAAGAGAAAATGCACATGTTTAACAGACACCGTCCCTCTGCAGTGGGGTAAGGGTCTCAGGAGTCTGGTGGGTCCCTCCTGATGGAAGTTCTGTCTCTGGCATGGACAGAGTTCTCAGCAGAGGATTCCACCCAGTGGAAGAAGTGATTATCTATTCAATGAGCTTTCTCTGACACCCATACCCACTTCCATGGCAGATGATTCTCTTTCATGCTCCCAAGATAGCCTTTGCACATTTCTTCCTTGTGCTTATTATTGTGTACTCTAATTATATGTTTGTATGCTGATTTCTCCTACCAGATTAGAAGCCTTTGAGGGAAAGAATCCTATCTTGTATCTTTACATTTTCAGAAGCTGGTATCTGATAAGGGGCCAATACTTGTTTCTTAGGAAATAAAGTGGGATGCGTGTTCTCCATCCAGGGACAGAAGGTCGTGGAAGGTAGGTCATGGGGTTACTTGAGCAAAACAAAGAATGAAGAAAAATACAATCTATCAGCTATGGCTCCATAATGTGAGCCAAAGAGTGGGCCCTGAACTGCCCCTCCACGCTCTGCTCATCCTTAGGGACAGTGACAGGCTAACACCAGAACTTTGCATGGTCCTGGCAAGTCCCTCCCCTTTCACTGCATTCCCTCTGACACTGGCAGCCTGTGCAACGTTAGTTGTCTTGATATCATCAGTAGCTTTGTCTTGGCCTTTGTTCCTGTGTACATCAGCCATTAGGACCTCAGGATGCCCAGGACTCTGTCTATCTCTAAGAATCTCATCCTCAGAGGCAGCGAGACTGCCACTCTGTCCCATGACTTCCCAAGCTGAGTCTCTTTTGCTTTGCAGGCTGTAGCTGAAATCAGCCAATGGGAAGTGTGGCAAGGTGCCCCCTGCACATGAGCAGAGTGAACTCAGGGAGCCTGCATCCCCAGAGTCCACCTTGCCCAGTTTCTTGCATCGTCCTTCTGCCCAGGACTCAGCACCTGTCAGGTAGCCCTCTCAAGCTGCCCTCCTGGGATCCCTGTAAGGACTCTCTCCTTTGACCCTTTAGGTGGAAAGAGATCCTGTTTCTTGTAAGCCTCTGGGTACCGTACCCCATCACCTTAACTTGTGCCCACATTTACAAATAATCCCTTTATTTAACTCTTTCCAGTTTGACAGTGCCATCTGTTTCCTGCTGGGAATCTGGGTGATATTGCTAAATAATCAGTTGTTGAATGAATGGATGAATGGATGGATGGATGAATGAGTGCATGAATGAGTGAGACTCAGAATACTGAGGACCAGGAAGTACTCTTTATAGCAAAGCTAGTGGCTGTGTGGATGGAGGGAATTTTCCCACCTGGGTAGGCTGACTCTGGAAGCAAGGAAGGGAGAAGTAGCTCCGGTCAAACAAAGTGAAGATACATGGGCAATTATGAGACACCCTGGGAACCCCAGGTTCAAGGTGCAGAGCAGGCACAGAGGAGGCTTCCAGGTCAGTGTGCCACAGCACCCAGCACAAAGGAGACTTCTGGATCAACATGCCACAGCTCCCAGTGCAGAGGAGGCTTCCAGGTCAGCATGTCACAGGTCCCAGTGTAGAGTAGGAGGCTTCCAGGCCAACCTACCACCTCTCCCAGCACAGAGGAGGTGAGCTGCATGGGCACCAGCAGCATTCCCCATCCCATCAAAATGAGAAGACATGTAAACAAGTCTCAGAACCAGACTTCCAGATCACCTACAGCAACCCCAAAGAGAAATGAGATGGAACAATCTGATACTCAACCACCTGGACTCCCTGAACTAGCAATGAAAGAGGATCTGGAAAAAATGAAAACAGAAATAATTTCTCACATAACAGCAGAGATTGTGCCCTTAGTGCAATACATGATTAATAAATCTAGAGAGGACATAGATAAAAAAATAGAGGATCTGAGGAACATGATGGAATCCCAACATAGGAAACAAATGGAATCCATAAAACTGATGCAAACAGATTTCCAGGAGATTAAAAACTCCATTGAAAATCTACACAGCAGAGTGAACCAATACGAGGACAGAATTTCAGATATAGAAGATAAGATTGCAATTAGTGACCAGGAAAAGAAAAATTTCTTTAAAATTGAAAGGGACCACAAGAAATCAATCTAGCAGCTGCTAGACAATGCAAAGAAAAATAACAAGACAGATCAGAGTCAATGAAGAAAGAGGAGAGAGTGCAGATGACATAAAAAAACTGTTCACAAAAGTGATGGCACAAAACTTCCCAAGCAGGAGAAAAGAACTTGACATTCAGATAAGTGAGGCATATAGGACTCCAAACAGCCTTGATTAAAAAAAAAATCTACACATAGGCATATAATTATTAAGATTTCAGAAAGCCAACAGAAGAACAAAGTTCCACAAGCAGTGAGAGAAAAGAAACAAATCACATACAAAGGAAAGCCCATCAGAATCACAGCAGACTTCTCAATACAAACCCTCAGGCAAGAAGAGCTTGGAGTGATGTATTTCAACTGCTAAAGGAAAACGACCTCCAATCCAGATTGATGTACCCTGCAAAACTATCTTTCAAAATTGATGGAGAAATAAGATACTTTCATGACAAAGAGCGCCTCAGGAACTTCATGAATACAAAACTAATACTCCAAAAACTTTTAGACAAAATCCTAGGAAAAGACAGTGAGGATCACAGCCCCAGGAAGTCCAGCAGAATGAATCCACCAGGCACAAGAAATTAAAAGCAAAGGGAGAGAATCCAACAAAAAGAAAAGGTCACGACAAGGATAACTCAATATACATCAGTTATAACAACCAATATTAATGGTTTCAACTCACCAATCAAAAGAAATAGACTGGCAGAACAGGTCAAGAAGCAAGATCCAACAATATGCTGCATACAAGAAACACACTTAATTCAAAAACTCATAGACTGAAAGTTAAAGGGTGGAAAACAATACTCCATGTGACAGGAACATGAAAAAAAGCAGAAGTAGCTATCCTCTTTGCAGACCAAGTGGATTTCAAACCCACACTGATTAAGAGAGACAAAGGACACTACATCCTTGTAAAGGGAACAATCTAAGAGGAAGAGATGACAATCATAAATATCTATGCACCAAACACTAGTGTGCCCAATTATATAAAACAAATACTAATGAACATGAAAAAATCAAATAAGAACTAATACAATAGTAGTGGGGCACCTCAATACCCCATTGTCACAAGTAGATAGATCAACTAGACAAAAAATAAGCAATGAAATACTAGAATTCAATAAAACTCTTGAACAAATGAACTTAACAGATGTTTATAGAGTGTTCCACCCCACAAAATCAGAATACACATTCTTTTCAGCTGTACATGGGTCGTTCTCCAAAATAGACCATATACTCACTCATAGAACATACTTAGGTAAGTGCAAAGGAATTGAAGTTATCCCCTGTATATTATCAGACCATAGTGTGATGAAATTGGAGATCAACAGCAAAACAAACCACAAAAATTACATAAACACATGGAAATTGAACAACACACCTCTGAATAACCAAGGGGTCCCAGAGGAAATTAGAGAAGAAATCAGACAGTTCCTTCAATTAAATGACAATGACAATACAACATATC
>NW_004624777.1:20400017-20433991 GCF_000247695.1 Heterocephalus glaber
GGGGTTGAAGGGAGGGCAGGGGAAGGGGGAAAAATAAAAACCAAGAGAGTATGTAAAGGTGAAAATTTCTAATGATGAATGTCATTATATTGTATAGCTAAAATGTACCAATAAAAGGATATACAGTTTAAAACAAAAGTTGCAGAGCAGTGTGGCAGGCTGTTGTTTCCAGTCCTCACAGTGGAGCCTGCACTAACAAAACATCACCTCTCTTCTCCCTCCTTCTAGGGTCTCCTCTGCCCCACCTCACTGTTTCTCTTGTGGCCTCAATGAGCATGGGCAGCAGTCATCATCAGAGAAATGAGGTGTGAGCAGCCTTGATCATAAGACATCTGCAAAGTCAGCAAATCTATTTAACTGTAGTGAAACTAACATTCTCATGGACTTTACTAATATTATAAATCACTGCAACTCTCTCCAAGAGCTCCATGGCAATATGTATTACATTTTAAAGAAAATGTCATATCTTGTGGCTCTGCAATCTCATTTCTAGATTTCGTTTCCATTTTTTTTCTTTTCTCATAATTTTTGCAGTCTCATTTCTAAATGTTCATCCTCAAGAAAGTTGGTAAAGGCAAATTTCCAATACAGCATCCTTACTTGTGTTGAACAATGCATAATATATAGTGTTTAGTTGAAAAGAACAAAATATAAAAATATGTGTAAAGTGGACAGTGATATAAAAATAGGTATGCACATAGGCAGAATCTAAGGCAATAGGTAGAAATGAAAATAGGGTCCATAGAATGAAATTTTAAATTATTTTTCCTAAATGTCTTTAACATTGTCATAACATGTTCATAATCAAATCTTTTAAAATCCATTAAAAATTTGAAGCAACAGACACTAGAAGGAGTCATATTCTTTCCCTGTATACAATCTTCAATTGTTCACTGATTTCCTCATGCAATAAAAGTCCCATGCAAATCCCTCACCATAGTCTAATATTCTCCATGCCTGGCCTCTGCCACCTCTTGAATCTCATCCGTTGACTCTTTCCCTTGTCTTCTATGTTCCAGCCACTGGACGCTCGATGCCCCTTGAAAACACCATGCTTATTCCTGGTTTAGTGTCTTTGTGGCTACCATTCTCTTGTTCTAGAATGTGCTTCTAAATATCAATATGGGTGCCTTTTCTTGTACCTTAAATATCACCTTTTAGAGGGACATTATTACCTGCTCAACAAGCATTGCTGGTCTCCACTACAGAGACTCCCAAGAGGCCGACACTGTCTTTCAGTCTGTGGAAACTAAGGCAGGCACATGACTCAGGAGCAAGCCAGCAGTTCCTGACCCCGGGCTTCAAGAAGATGGTGTACAAGGGCAGGCCCTTTACAGTTCTGTGCCCTGGAGAGCCCCGTGGAATGCCGGTGGGTGATGGTTGTTAGTGGCGGTGCTGTAAACTGTGGCTGTGGCTGGCTGCTGGTGAGCTGGTGCAGAGTCTACCATGTGATTTTATAGTAGTATTTTGCCTCTGTTAGTTAGGTATTTCTGAAGCTGGATTCTACACCCTGTGTATCAGTGCTATTACACGTAGCAACCTGAAACTTTTGCAAGAAATGTCTTTTCTCCTTAAAATGTTTCTCCATGTTTTCTGTTGTTTGAAACTGAGAACCCATGCAAAGAACTCTGAAAATCTAAGCTAAATCAGCCACTCCTTTACCTTGATTATTCAGTTTTATTATTTCATTGCGTGTACCACCATCTGCTATGTACTGTGCATTTGTGTGCCTCTAAAATCCATATATTGAAATCCTAACCCCCCTCCCCTCTGTGATGATATTAGGTAGTAAGGATTTTGGGTAGTACCCTCAGAAATGGAATTAGTGTCCTTATAAAAGAGGCCCTGGGACTCTCCCTTCTCCCATCTGATATGGTCAGGACACAAAAACAGACAGCCATTTGTGAACCAGGAAGCAGGTCCTCACCACATACTGAATCTGCCAGCCCCTTGATCTTAGCCTTCCTAGCTCCCAGAAATGTGAGAAATAAGTTTCTGTTGTTTTCAAGCTGCCTACATGACAACATTTTGTTATAGCAGCCCCAATTGACTTAGATGCTATCTGAAATAATTCAGTCACATATCTATTTATTGAGCGTTCCCCTAACTCTTAAATATCAGCTCCACAAGAACAAGATCTGAGTTTGTAGACCTCATTTCATCTAGAACAATGTTGGACATGTACTTGGCACTGATAACTATTTATTTTGTAAATATGAGAGACACTTGAATGGATGACAGAAGCAAAATTCAAAAATATCTAAGGGCTAAAATTAATATAAAGAAATTTATGAAGAATAAATACAAGGTCTGACTTCTTTGATCAATTAATCACACAAGTCTAAGATCAAGTAGACTGTACTTATCAGGAATTGAACAATAAAATCAAAATCTCATAGATATTATGGGCTGCAAGCTCAGTAAAATTAGTTTATAAGAAGAGCTAAACAATTTTTCTCTATACTAAAAGGAAACTAGAAAAGTGAGTGGCTTGAATATATGAGGAATTTTTTTCTTTTTTTTTTTTTTTTCGGTATCAGGATCAAACTCCGTTCCTTGTGCTTGTGAGGCAGGCAGTGGAACCACTGAGCTAAATCCCTGGCCTGAGGAATTTCTTTTAAGTAAAATTTAAAAGGGCCAGATTTGCTTTCTTACCTTGAACAACTAAAACTACTGGGAAAATATGATAGACAATGTTTTTCAGGCATTGGACAGTAGGCAACACAGAGCAGTGATCCCCGAGACAGGTGAAATAAACAAGGTGATCTTCCCAGGTGTCCAGTGTTCCACCTGATAAGGTTTTCAGGTCACAGAGCAGGCAGGAGAATTCAGGCAGATCATGGCACTTTCCCTAATTGATGGAATTGGAGCTTCGAGCAGGTCGAGGTAGCTGATGTTCAAGGGGGCTAGTATTGGAGAGAAAGAGCTACATAGAGGAATAATTATCTTCAGAGTGTACCCCTTGAGTTACCAGCTATATATTGATTGGTTTATGTGTGTGAAGAAATACCCAAGATTATGAAAAATGCCACTCAAAGAGCATAGAAGTCACAATCTGTGGAGACTGCATGGGACTGCGAATAGTTTCTGTTCTCATCAAAGTGGAAACATCTCAGTATATTGGACATTGGGTGGAGTACTTGGAAGATATTGCTTCAAAAGCAGAACAAAATTAGCCCTACCTGAAAAGCTGCATGATCTTTTCAGATGAGTTTAAAAGAAAGACTTGAACAAACCAAACTATTTTTAACTAACTTAACTGTGGCCCCAAATAAAGGTCAATAATATTTAAAATAATAACCAGAATATTCAGAACCTAACAAAGTAAAATTCACAATGTTTAGCATCCAATCAAAACTTGCCAGATAGGCAAAGAGGCAGGAAATGACAACACTACATGAGGAAAAATGACAACCACTACCATAATTGAGGTTAGTTTAAAAGTGATTCAGATGGTGTAATTAGTAGGCAGATATTAAAACCATCCTTTTAACTTATTCCATATGTCAAAGAAGGTTGATGGAAACAAGTATGTTAAGGAGAGACATGGATGATATAAAACAGGCAGAAATTAAACTTTTAGAGATAAAAAATAATATCTGGAATGAAAATTAAATTAGGTGGAATTAAAAATGACTAGACATTGCAGGAGAAAAGATTGATGTCTTGGTTCATTCAGGATGCTATAAGAAAAATACCTTAAACTAGGTGGCTTATAAACAACAGAAATTTATTTCTCATTGTTCTGAGGCTAACAAGTCCAAGATCAAGGCATCAGCAAATTTGATGTTTGGTGAGGACTCTGTCACTCATAGATGGTGCTGTTTTGTATCCTCAGATAGTAAAAGCAGTCTGGTAACTCTCTGGGGGCTTATTTTAAGGGTAATAATCTCATTCATGAGCACTCCATGACTTATCACTTCTTAATCCCGTTGCAGTGATGATTAGGTTTTAACATATGAATTTCAAGAACACATCATTCAGACCATAGCAAGGGGTGGACTTGAAGACATAACAATAAAATTAATTGAAAATGAAACACAGAAAGAAAATGAGGGAGAAAAAATAGAGCATCAATGAACTGTGGCAGAATTTTAAGCTGCCTAAAATGAATGTACTTGAAGTCTCTGAAGGAGAAAAGTGAGAAAAAAAAGTCTATGAAAATATAGTCTTAAAATTTAGAAACTGGATGAAAACTGTAAGTTCAGAGATGTAAGCAACTCAATGAAACAACAATAAAATGAAGAAGGATGCTTTATAATCAATTTACTTAAAAGCAATAATATAAAAACATTTTAGAAGCTGCAAAGGTGAAAAGATATTACATAAGAAGAGACAAAGAGGGCCGGGGATTTAGCTCAGTGGTTTCACCGCCTGCTGTGCAAGTGCAAGGACCTGAGTTTGATCCCCTGTACAAAAAAAAAAAAAGAAGCGACAAAGATAAGAATTTCTGTAAACTTTTGTTGGGGAAAATGCAAGCCAGAAGACAATGGAGAAGCATATTTTAATGACTAAATTTTAAAAGAATATTTTAATCTAGAATTTTATAGATAGTAAAAATATCTTTTGTGGGGTTGGGGATTTAGCTCAGTGCTTTTGCTGCCTGCTAAGCAAGCGCAAGGACCCGAGTTCAATCCCTGGTACCCCCCCCCAATCTTTCGAAAGTAAAAGAAAACAAAAACTTTATAGAAGTAGAATTAGTACAGATGTAATACAGACCTGTACTACTGTAAATGTTAAGGCAGAAGGAAAATAACAACAGATGGAAACTTGGATCTACACAAAAGCATAGAAAATATCAAAAATTGTTATTATGTTGGTAAATATGAAAGTTTTCATTTTTATTTTTCAAAAATCTCCTTAAACTCTAATTGACTATTCAAAGCAAAAATAACAACATATTGTGCAATTACAATAAATTAAATCATAAAATGTTAGATAATAGAATAAATGTTCAGAGAAGAAATGGAAGTTCAGGACTGTGATGTTCTAACACTCCACATGATGTAATATGGCTTGAAGGTAGTCAGTACTAAGTCAAATATATGTACTGTAAACCATAAAGCAAACACTAAAACACAAAAAGGTATGGCTAATATGCCAACAAAGGAGACCAAAGGAAAATATAAATAAAATTAATCCAAAAGACCAATATACTTTCTGTATATTATGACATCAGAACCAAGTAGAGTTTGTCCTAGGAATGGATAGTTGACTTAAGATTTAAAATATCAATGTTAATCTCCAAATCAGCAGAGTAATAGCAGAAAATGGAAATTTTAAAAGAATACAATCTATAAGACCATAAAAATATGATACACTTGGGAATAAGATTTGCTGTCTGAAAAGTATAACCATTGTTGAGAGAAATTAAACACATAAATAAACGAGAGAAATACCATGTTCATGGAATAGAAGACTCAATATTGTTAAGACATCAATTATCATCAAATAATCTCTAAGTTAAATGCAATCTAAATTAAATCCTAATGAGCTTTTAAAAATAGAAATTAGTAAGATCATTCTAAAATTTATGTAGAAATGCAAACAATCTAGAATGGCCAAAACAACTGAAAAACAAGAAATGTGAAGGATTTTTACACTCTATGATTTCAAGGCTTATTCTAAAGCATCAGTGATGAATAAGTAGTGTGATTTTGGCATCAAGATAAATATACAGATCAATAAAACAGAAAAGTCCAGAAATAACCTCACAATAGACAGTTGCTTTTCAACAAATATGCCAAGACAATCCAATAGGTGAGGTAATTGTTATGGCTTGTATCTAGATGTCCCCCAAAGTGTAATGAGATCATAGCTGGGGAGTTTCAAAGGTGGCTGGATTAGAATGTGTGAATATGAATTATGGGTGTGATGCTAGGATTAAGGGTCTGGATAATGAAAGCCTTACCCTGGGTGTGGGTGGCACCAATCAATTGGCTTATATCCTGGATAGAATATAAATGAAGGGAGGGAAGGCAGGCTTGCTGCTGCTGCTCCTGGTTGTTGCTTGCTGCTTCCTGCTTTGCCATGAACTATTTCTCCTCTGAAATGCCATGCCACCCTGCCTTGGAGCCAGCAGATTATGGACTGAAACCTCTACAAACGGTCAGCTAAATAAACCTTTCCTCCTTTAACTTGTGGGTGCTGAGTATTTTGTCTCAGTGACAAGAAAAGTAACTAAGACAGTAAACTTTTCAATATATAGTGAGAGAACTATTGGATTATCATGTGTAAAGAAGGAGGGAGAAGGAAGAAAAAGAGGAGCAGGCAGCAGCAATAGCAGCAGGACAATTATCTCCCACCATAAAAATCAACTTAAAATAGATCATGCACATGAGTATAGGGGCTGAAACTATAAAAATTCTAGATAAAAAATCTAGAAGATGTTAGTTTGGCAAATATTCATTAAATAGGACACAAAATGCACAAGTACAGAAGATATAATAAATCAGGCTTTATTAAAATTTAAAAGTTGCTCTTTAAATGCACTATTAAAAACTGAGAAAGAACGCCACAGAGAAAACATTTACAAGGCATGTATCTAAGAAATGATTTGTATTTACAATATATGAAGGGCTCCTATAGTTCAATAATAATAAGAAGAAAGGCAACCCATCGTTGGTAAAGATTGAACAAGATATATTGTTGGCAAATATATGTAACATCGTCATCAAGGAAACAAAATAAAGTCATTAATCTGAAACCATTTCACATACTCCAGAATGGGTTAAATTAAAAGGACAGGCCATGTGCAGTGTTTGTGATCATAAATGCATTGTTAATTCTCACTCACTGCTGGTGGCAATGTAAAATGACACAACCATTTGGAAAAAAAAACAGATTGGCAGTTTCTGAGAAGGTTAATCACAGATCTCTCATTTGACTCTTCCATTCCACCCCTAGATATTCACTCATTGGAAATGAGAGATAAATCTTCATAAATAAGTGTAGCAGCTTTATTTGTAATAGCACGAAAATGAAAACAATCTCAATTTCCACCAACAGGAGAATGGGTAGACAAAATGTGCTATGTCCATAGAATGAAATACTATGCAAGAACAATAGTAACAAAGTATCAGTGTGTGCAACAACATGGCAAAAAGACAAAACAGAGGAAAAACGCAAAAGAGAGAACATAGATTTGACTTCATCTGTGTAAAGTTCTAAGTGATGCAAAATAATCTCTAGTGACAGAAGCAGAGCAGTGATTGCCTGAGATGGAATGAAATACAGGAGAATAAGGAAAGAAGGTTTCTAAAGGGACATGGTAGGTATGTACATTATTGTTGTGGTGGTTTCCTGGATTTTTACATATATTAAAGCTCATCAAATTGTACAGTTAAAATTTCTCAGTGGCTGTACATCAGTTATACCTCAACAGAGCTGTAAGAAAAAGCAAAGTATTTATTTGCTCCTCTCACATAGAATCTTTGCATAGTTACTTTATAGGACGAGTGTGCACCTTCAGGGACAGCAATGTTGCCTTCTATATAAATGATTGAGAATCAGTCAGACTCATTCAGGGATTATTTCTGCAAAAATGTCTATGTTGAGTGCCTGTAAAGATGGTTATATGCACTCTTCCACTAAAGCGCAGACTGGGGCCTCAAGAAAATTATGTCATGAAACTTCTCGCAAATTCTTGAAACTGCTAATTTAATATCTTCATAGTCCAAGGATCTACAGCATTAAATTCTAGACACCACAGTTTAAGAGGTAGTTCTACAAGAGAAAAGGAATGGATGGAGAAACCCACTGGATAATCCTGGAAAGTTAAGTCATTTAAGAAATTGTTGATATTTAGCTGGGAGGTTTTTTTTCTTCTTCTTTCAGTATTGGAGATTGAACCCAAGGTCTTTGCAATCATCTATATGCCCAACCCTTTTTATGTTTTGAGACAGGATCTCACTAAGTTTCTAAATTGCCCAGGGTGAGCTCAAAATTGGGATCCTCCTGCTTCAGCCTCTCAGAGTGTTGGGATTATAGGCGTCTGCCACCATGCCCAGTTATCTGAAAGGAGTTTTAAGACAAAAAAAAGTTTTTAAACAGAAGCAACGTACATAGAGCAGTTTGAGTAGCTTCCAAAGTCAGAACTAACACTGATGAGAAAATGAGTGGGAGATGGATTTTTTTTTTTTTGTACTGAAGATTAAACCCAAGGGCATTCTACCATCCCCATTCCTATCTACCTATCTATCTATCCATCTATGACAGGGTCTCACTAAGTTGCTTAGATTGGCCTCCAATTTGGGATCCTCCTGCCCCAGCCCCTTGAGAAGCTGGGATAACAGATGTGTGCCATCATGACTGGTTTAGGAGATGAATTTCAATGCAGAAATCAAGTGTGAGGGTAAGCAATGTACTTCTCTTTCTTTTTTCTACACTCATAACACTCTCATATGTTGCTTTTGTACTTATTACACTATATTGTGATTACTAGTAAAAATTTTTTTTGGCTAAACTGTGGACTCCTTTTTTATGTAACAAGGCAAAATGATATAAAGATATCAATATAATTTCAATGCAATCCCACTCAACAGTAAATTGGTTCCCTCTTTCATCCTTTTATTGTTTTGAACTTGAAAAAAAGAATTGTGTTTAAAATCTATTTGGAAGAAAGATGACAATGGTCAAGAAAACCCTAAAACTAAAGAGAAAGAAGAATTTTACCATATTAAAATACAGAGATAGTAATTAATAAAATACTTTTGATTCTGATGTCCAAATAGGTGGGCCAATGGAAAATACATAGTGGTGTCTAGATTAATTCATTTAAAATAATAATATATGTCCATAAGAAGTGATGTCAGAAATGTTTAAGACAGTGATACAGTATATGTTTATTTTTGAGAAATACACCATATCTACCTACATGCACATGAGTGTGTGTGTGTGTGTAGACCATGGTGGGGTTTATACAAAAGAAACTGCTGGTGAATGATTTACTTTCAGTAGGAAATAGGGATGAGAAAGTGCTGAGGTTATGAAGTGGGAAAGGATGAGGCAGGATTTTTACTTTTCATTTTCTTTTTATCAATAATTTTGAAACATTTTTGAAGGTTGCATTTTAAAAAAATAAATTAGAGAGAAAAGAAGCAAGAGACAGAGGGAAGGGTGTAAAAACAGCAGAAAATACAAGAAATCAAGGACAGGCTTTGAAGTCCCCTGACAAGTAACATAACTTCTCTAAGCCTCGGTTTCTCTTCTGTAAAATGGGATCATAATGTCTCCTTTACAGAATGATTTTTCTTTTTTTGGTACTGGGGATCGAACTCGGGTCCTCACGCTTGTACAGCAGGCGGCCAAACCACTGAGCTAAATCCCTGGCCCTTACAGAATGATTTTAAGCATTTAATGAAGCAACTTATTTAAAGGACTAAGCAAATAGTAAGCAAGTATTGTTCGGTAATAATTACTATTATTTGGCTACAACTAATTAGTATTATTTATAGTTAAATTTTTTTCCAAGAAAAGTACCATCGAAGTTAGAGGAATTTCCCAACATCAATCACAATAACCTAGAGAGTACGTTTGGGAAGCATGGGGTTAGAACCAGGAAGTTTTAAATGAAGCAACTGCCTCATGCTCTGTCTGAAGAATGTGTCAACGGAAGTGTGGGCCAGAACTGTGTGGAGTCTGGAAAAGACACCATTATGGAAAATGAGAGAGGATTTCATCTGCTAGGAGCTGCTAAGAAAAACAACCCGGGGAGTGGAGCATAATGGTGCACACCTGTAATTCCACCACTCTGGGAAGCTGAGGCAGGAAGATTGTAAAGTCAAGCCAGCCTGGACAATTTAGTGAGATTTTGTCTCAAGATAAAAAATAAAAAAGTCTGGGGATACAGCTCAGTGCAAATGAGCTGAGTTCAATTCCCAGTACCTCAACAAACAACACACACACACACAAACACACACACACACACATCAAAAAACAAAACCAAACCCTGAGATTAACCTTCTACTCCCTGGGTACACTCCACTATATAGAGTAAGAATACTTTGATCAACTAATGCTTTGGCCTTTCCATGTATACTTGTGGGCTTGACATCAGATTGTACAGTGTTTGGTTAGTGTGGGAGTGTTTTTCATAGTCTGATCTTTTCTTAGCAGATAGAAAACACTGAGCTTCTGAATCTAAAATGGTGAAATCCAGACCCTAAAATTTTGTGATCCTTGCAAACAATCTCTTGCTCCGTGGGCCTGGTATGAATGAGGGAAAACAGGTTTTGTTTTGTATAACCTTTCCCTTTTCTTCTTGCTACATTCCTTTGCCTGCACCGTTCCTGCCATCCTGGCCTTCCTATTCCTCCGCACACTCCTCTGGCTGTCTGCATAGCTCTTGCCCTCCTTCCCTTTATTCTATATCTCAACTGTCCCATAGCTTTCTCAGAGCCTGGAATCAAATCTTGCCAACACCTCCTCCAATTTCCCTGGATCACATAGCCCCCCTCCCTCCATCAGCAGTGCTGGATACTTCATAGCCTCTGGCAAGCTGTATATTTTGTGGAATTTAAAACTTCTTGACTGGTGGAATTCGACCTAGGTGGAACTACATACAAGAGGTTAATTGGGGAGAATTGCCTGTGAAGGGTAAAGGGAGTGAGGGGAACCACAAGCACAGGTCTGGCATCTGCTAAGGGGGTGCCAAGAAAGAAAGGGGAGCTGGGCAGAAAGAGTGTCCACCTGCAGCACAGCTCAGAGAAAGAGTTTCAGCTGGGCCTGTAGAGATTCATCAAGCCAAAGCCACCCACTGCAAGAGTCCCGAGTCCTGCAGAAACAGGCTTTCACTCGCACTGGTACTGTGATCAGCCCCAGTAGAGGGCCCAGTGTGCTGGGCTTGGTGTATGCATGATGGGTCCTAGCGGGTCTTAGCAGCTAGGACCAGGAGTCACGTAGGCTTCCTGTAGTTAGACATCTGAGAAGTGCATTTTCATGGTTTCTAACTGCTGTGGACTAAATGCTTGGGTGCCCCCTGATTCATACGTGAAAACTCTAATTCCCAGTATGATGGTATTTGGACATGACCTCTTGGGAGATAATTAGGTTTAGAAAAAGTCATGAGGTGGAACTCCTGTGATGGGATTAGGGGCCTTGTAAGAAGAAGAAGAGATCCAGTGCTCTCTCTCTACCGTGCAAGGCTGCAGTAAGAAGGCAGCCCTCTGCATATCCAGAAGAGTCCTCTGCAAAGCAGACATGGAATCTGCCAGCATCTTGACCTCATGCCCCCAAATTCTAAAACTATGGAAATTCTTGGCCTCTTAAACTGTGGATGTTTGGTGTTTAAGCCACCCAGTTTATAGTACTTTCTTACAACAGCCTGTCTTAGGGCTCTTTGTGCTGCTATACATAATGCCATGGACTGCATCACTGAGGATTGAATCCAGAGCCTCGACACTGAGCCACGTCTTGAGCTCTTTTCTTTTTTAATTTTGAGACAGGGTCTTGCTAAGTTGCTAAATTGCCAGGGCTAGGCCTAGACTTGTGATCCTTCTGCTTCAGCCTCCCATCCAGGGCCTTGTGACTCATCATCCCATAGATGAAGCACAGAGAAAGCAAGAAAAAGAACAGGAGATGGAACTTGCAGCCTCAAGCCCTGTCCCAGTAGGCATTGATCCATTCATGAGGATGGAACAGCCCCTGCCAGGGCCACATCCCAACATTGTTGCATTGGGGATGAAGTTTTCAACACAGTTTCAGAAGGACACATTCAAACCACAGCACAGCCCTAGATGTCTACAGTGCCTGGTCTACTCCCTGTTCTGCACAGATTTCTTTTCCATGTGAGTTCAAGTGGTAGCTTCTCCATAGTTCCTGAGAGCCTCTCTTCACCAGGGGAAATGTGGAGAAGGGAAATTAGTGCTGCAAACTACAGACTCGATTTGTACAATTTCTCTCAGGGTACAATTAATACTCATCCTTGTCTTTCCCCCTTCATTCTAATTTTCCTATCCTCACACCTCAGTGGGTCTTGGTCACTTACCTATTGATGTGACCAACCTTCATTTCTAAGGAATCTAAGTTCTCAACTCCCATACCCTTCTCAGGTACCATGGGAAGCTTCAGAATGGATCGCTGAGGTTTCACACATATTCTTAGTTGCCTCTATTGCATACAAAGTTTTAATTTCTGCTGCTGATCAGGGTCAATTACCCTGCCCTTATAGAGATTCCTTCTTTTGCTTGCTGGTCCCTGGACATTAAGAGTCAAGGTTGTCATGGCAACAGTCATCTCTTACAGTTCAGTGGACTTTTTTTTTTTTTAATTTTTAAAAATTTTTTTTGTATTAAATTCTTTTATTGGTACATTGTAGGTAAACAACACAATTACATTTCTCATTGGGAATTGTACCTTTACATAATGCATCTTGGTTCTTATTTTTTCCCCATTCCTAGCCCTCCCTTCACCCCCTCCACCCTTCCCTATTTACAAAGACTTTATTTCCATTTTTTCCATTTCTCATCATTTTTCCCTTCCCTTCTTTCCTTTCCCCTGCCCCTCCCACTACCCCTACCCCTTTGGACCTTTTCTTCCTATTTTACATTATCAACTATTCATTCTAATCATTGGTACATTTTAGGTATACAAGTGGACTTTTGATATATCCCTTGGCAAGGCAAGCGAACAAGGACTTCCAGCTCTAAAGTCACAAAGCTGGAGCTCATTTCTCCACTGGCCATGTCAAGTGGTGGCAATGAGTATCATCTCTGCTTCTACCTTCATTCTGGACCCATGTATTCCTCCTGTTGGAGGCACAGCATCACAGAGAGCTCTCTTTCTGATTGATTGCATATGGCACCCTAACTTTTCAGTGTGCTGTTCTGAGCTGGGACCTCTGCTGGGACATTAGGAGGTTATTCTGGTATTCTGTGAGGCTGTGTGTTACAGTATGTGATATGACCAGTGCATCTCATGGTCATGGGTCTACTCTCATCCCTCTTTCTCTGAAAAATAAGCCTTCTGGCCAGATGTTATGTTGTATGGGACATAATGCCTGGGTAAACTCTCAGTTATTACCAACTGGGACTGTATGTGGAGGAAAGACAAAATCATACCCAGAAGAGGAATCTATCCCAGGGTTTGCAGACAGCTGGCCCTTCTGAGATAGGAGGGGCCCATTATTGTTGATATGTCACAAAATGGCCAGATATTGTCCATTAGAAATAGTGCCATATGGGGTCTCAGCATTGGTGCTACTGATGACAGTTGCATGATCCCAGGCAGTAGTAGTTAGATTCTCCTTGAAAAACAAGGTGGTGTCTTTCGAGCCCTCCCACTCAACATAATTCTCTGCTAGTTTTTTTGGACTAGCATACAATTCCATCACTTTATCATGGCCATGTCATGCAGCCTTTTTATTCTTTCTCTACCATCTTCCAGGAAAGCTCAGGTATTTGTAGTGTGTCCAGCACTATCCAGGAGCCACCCTGCTTCCTGAGGCCCTTTCAAGAGTACTGAACTTGGAGAAAATTCCCCTTAAGGCAACAGACTCGTGTTCATCCTGTTTTATGATTGACCTAATTAGTCAAGCACTCTAGACATTCAATGCCAGCAGTTTCCCCCTACCTTCTTCTGGTAGTTTCTAGCTAATTCTTGTACTTTCTTTCCTTGTGAGGACAGCACATACTAGCCAGGCTGGCATGTACGCCTAGTTTTGAGCCTGGAAGCCAGAGAGGAGGTGGGATAGCTACTGAGGGGGACACTTGTTACGGTTGGGATGAGACACATTAGGGGAAGTGCTAGGTCTTCCTACATGGGTTAGTTTTCTACTGCTGCATAACAAATTGCCATAACCTTGGTGGTTTAAAACAACATTAGTTATTACCTTACAGTTTCTGTGAGCCAGGAGTCTAGACCCAGCCTAGCTGTGTGCCTGCCTTAGGTCCTTTGAAGGATATCATCTAGCTGGGCTGCATTCCTTTCTGGAACTCAGGATCCTCTTCCAGGCTCACATGACAGCTGGAAGAATCCAGTTCCTTGAGGCTATAGCACTGAGGTCCCCATATTCTTGCTGGCTGTGAGCAGGGGCCGCTCTCAGCTCCTAGACGCCAAGTAGTCCCCTCCACAAGTGCCTCTCAAGCCTCTCACAGCATGGCAGCTCCCTTCCTCATGGCTGGCTGACCTCAGGGAGGATCCCAGTCCTTCTCTTAATTAGGAGCCTTTCTCCTAATTAAGTCAGGCTCACCCAGGATAATCTCCCTTCTGAGGAACTCAAAGTCTACTGGTTCGGGGACTTTATTATATCTACAAAATCCCTTCACCTTGGCTCTGTTGGCTAGAAGCAAGTCACAAGTCAGCTTGCCTCAAAGGAGGGGTGTCTACAAGGGTGTGACTCACCAGGATCACCCTAGGGCAGGTCCCTGTGCCCTGGAGCAGGCTGGATCCCTGCAGGCACATGGTGGTAAAGTCAGAGGTGCATGGTTGGGGCCCCCCAGTCCACTCGGCTCCTGCAGCAGATCTCGGCAGCACATTTTCACAGCACCACATGGCATCATCACAATCCATAATTCATGACTTCAGTGATGTGCTATATGTTCAGGGACCGTCTTCCCTACTGGAATGTGAGTTTTGTAGAGTTAGGGACTAAATCTGTCACTGTTACATCTTCACTGCCTAGAACAGTGTTTTCTGTTTGTTTGTTCATTTTATGAAGTAGATACTCAAACTACTGCATTGTTGAATGAATGAGTGAATGGGTACAGGAACAGTGACACTGTCCCATGACTAGATTGAACTGATCTAAGGGTGACAGCCTGACCCAAACTAAGCCAATGAGTCTCTGGCCTAGTGATTTTGATTTGAGAATGACAGACAGTTGGACTCACAATGCCTTGGGCAGCTGAATCATAACTGATAACATTCTCCAGAATGCAGTACCATCTTGCGGACCAAGACACAGAGGATGCCAGTTTGTAGCCTGGGGGAAATGCCCCTGGTGTGCCAGGAGAAACAAGGGAGAGACAGAACATCTGCTCTCTTCCAAGTCTAGATAGATGTTCTGCTCTTTTTTGTCTATCAGTAGGTACTATAGACTCCTTTCCACAAATTTCCCTTTCTGGCTTAAAGTAGTTTGAGTTGGATTTGTGGATCCTACTTAATGTACTCTGGAGATGTTAGAAGGCAGGGAAGCAAGCAACCAGCTGGCCTTTGTTCATACAGGGGTGTTGAGAAGGAGCTCTATGGAATGAGAAGACAGATTCCAGCTCAAAAGTCAGAGGCCAGGAAAGAAGAGGCATCCAGATCAGAAAGGAAGAAGTAAAATTATCTCTGTTCGAAGATGACATAATCACATGTGTACATAACTCTAAAGACTCAACAACAACAACCTGTTAGAACTAATAAATGCATTTAGTAAAGTTACATGACACAAAACCAACATGCAAAGAAGTACCAAAACAGTGGTACTTCCATACACAAACAATGAGCTATCCAACAAGAAAATGAAGAAAACAGTGTCATTTACAATAGCAATAAAAAGAATAAAATACTTGGGGATAAGTGAAGGATAGAAACCAAGGATTCTGCCCAAAAAGAGGAGCAGGTGGGACCTCTGGGACAGAAGGTAGTGCATGAGGTGTGAAGCAGCTTCCCCGGGGGACCTGGAAGCATTGTTTACCTCTTCCAGCTGCCTGGCTCAACCTGTCCTGTCCTGTTGAGCAGAAAGAAGATTATCCAGTCCTGGGAGGAATCCAGCGCTACTTTTCCCACTGATGTCTCCTTGAGACATCACATAGGTCAGATGCAAATGGGCACTTGCAGAATATCGTACAGTCTAGTCTATTCATTCACATTTTAATTTATTAAACATCACTAAGGTAAGAGAAAGGAGGTTCCAATGGAAAAAAGAGAATCTGGATACTGACAATCACAACAAATCACCTGAGGGACTATCACAGAGGACGGGAGACAAAAGAAACATAAGTGAGCAAAGCCAGGAGGGTTTAATGGGATGGGATTCTCTGTGGGAGAACAGAAAATTGTGGCATAATTGCAGGTGGAACCGGTGAGTGTCCAATGAGACTCAAAGGCCAGGAGGGACAAATGAAAGGGTAGGGAAGATGCTCCATTTCTTCCCAGTGGGAAAGGAATAGAAAAATATTTATATCTAGTTAGTCATTCATTTATTCACCAAATATTTGCAAGCACCCACTAAGTGGTGCCAGGCACTCTTCAGTGATGATACAGTGGAGAACAAGACAGCCAGAATCTTTGACTTCGTGGAGTTGACTTTCTTGTGACCACTCCTGCTCCCTGGCAAGTGAAGGACTGACTTCCTGAGCACTGAGGTAGACATATAGGTCTTCCTTCCAGCAGTCAGTGCCATCTCTAGAGATGCCATGAGTAGGTGGTGGGAGCTGGGAGAGGGAAGGTGATATAGGCCTCAAAGCCTCAGTGTTGGGAAGACTAGGAAAGGGAAGAAAGGGGGGAGGGGTAAAGGAAGGGGGTGGGGAAAGAACAGATATGGAATGGAAGCCATAAAGACAGAAATCTATAGAGGGAAACACAAAGAATTGAGAGGGGAGGAATTTTTAATTAGTTAATAATTAAAATCATCATGTTACATGTAGATAGAAAAATATGTAAGATGCAGGAAGATAAGAAGAATCAAAAAATTGAGAGGGTGGAGGGAGGAGGAGTATGGAGAAAAAAATTTAGCTCTGGGTTACTAGAATCTGAATCAAAAAGAGAAACACTCTGTACTTATTGCCCATAAATAAATATTATCTCAAAGTATATTATATTTTGCCTCAAAGTATATAAGCTATATATATATATGTAATATATATTATATACATATCTCCATATACATGGAAAGAGAAAGAGAGAGAAAAGAAAGAAATGAAAGTCTTGAAGCCCTGAGATCTACATTTATTTGGGAGCATTTTTATATAAGATGAATTTATAACATCACGAATTCTGTCTTAAGCTGTAGATTTACCAGAAATGCAAGGGTTTACATTTCTTTTTTGCCTTGTCCATCCTCCATAAAAGGCTGAGTGTGTTATTTAAATTACAAAGGAAACTCTGCAGAAAGTAAAGATGATAATCATTTGGCTGTAGGATGACAAAGCTTACTAGAGAGGGAGAAAGGGAGGGAGGATATAAAATGAAAATGTCATAAAACTTGGAACAACAGAGAAATTATCACTCTAAGTCTGGGTTTGTCAACCCTGACACTGTTATCCTGAGAAATCACTCGTGGTGGAGGCCATCCTGGGGACGATGGATGGTTAGCAGTATCCTGGCCTTGGCCTAGTAGATGCAATCACGCCCCACACCCCAAGGCCCCAAAATAACTTTAAATATTGTCAAAAACCCTCTGGGGGCCAAATCACCTCCAGTTGGGAAACATTGGTCTAATTGTATGAAGTATTTTCTTTCATATCTGTGTAGTCCACTACAATTTTTTTCATGTTGCACATATGTGTTTCCATATGTATATATCTTATGTTGTATCTTGCCTTTTTTCATTTAGCCTCACAAAGAATGTTGTGGATGACCAGAAAAGACTCCTGACATTTGAGAAGGATAGCCGAGACCTTTGTAAATCTCCAACAGGCAAATGGCATGTGAGTGCGCAATGTCTCACATAATTTGTGTTTGGAAATGAAGAGAGAACAATCCAGCTGCTCCAAGACACCGATCACGAGCAGCTGACCAGGCGTACTCAGTAGCTGAAGTACCTGGTATCTGCTTTCCCACACTGCAGTTCACTGTAATCAAATTTGTCTCAGCTGGGTTACAAATTACTACAGGCCACAGGTTCCCTGGGTCTTTCTGGAGTAATTTAAGGAATGAATCCAAACTCTCCAAATGCCCAGGACTACTTTTGACATTAGGAACCTGTGTGCTGACACTGAGCAGTCCTTGGCAGTCCTAGGGAAGTCCACGAGCTAGTACAATGTTAAAACCTAAGAGGGCATTCACTGATGCAAGCAAGATAAGGCCATAAAACCAATACATTTTAAGTGTATTGTTTTGCAGATAAAAATATTTCAAAACAGGAAATGGGGTGAAAAGGTGGTGATAAAAAAATTGTTGCAAATTTCAAGTTGACATATAAATTGGACGTTGCAACTTTGACTTGATGTAAACATCATCTCCAAGGTTCTAAAGGCCATACAGTTAGGATACAGGGCTTGAAGTCCAAGGCAACTGGCGATTTTACCTTCTGCATAGAAGAATGAACTGGAAATCGTTTCTGCTCTTGGAAGAGCTGATGGTGAACTCAGCCATCTGCTTAGGTTATAGACCCGAGAGGTGATCTCATCAGTGGTTGTGTATACTGGAAATACACGAAGCATGTGCTAATAGAGCTGACTGGATGTGGAGGTAAGATCTGTGCCCCAAAAGAACTTTGCTGCTGACAACTTCGGCCTCCTGAACAGTCATTTAACTTCTGCTAACTCCAGGTCTACCATGAGCCAATGCTAACTAGGAAAGCTACTGGGTTGTGAGGAATAAATGAAAATAAGGAGTGTGAAAGAACTGTGAAAACTTTAAAATGGGAGGCACATGGGGCCAATCCATGCCATCACTATGCACTCCTGTGCATTCATATAGTACAGAAAGTTTTGAATGTACATTTGACAGCCAAAGCAGCAACTTATGATGCCATTTTCTTGAAAGTCTTAGAAGGACAGAAGCAAGGGTGAATTTAAGTCCTTGTACTCACACTGAGGTTAAAATGAGATGATGAAAAGTCAGGGAAAATTGTTAACAAAGTTTTTAAATCTTTCAAGTCTGTTGTCCCTTCTTGTTCGTATTCCCATTGTCCAACATTTGGCAACAAAGAGGACAGGAAAAGTAACAGATTCTATACCTTCCTGCCACATAAAGGAGCTCCTAGTAAAGTCACCTAATCCCCCCAAAGCTTAATTCCCTCACCTATCAAACTGGAAATTTAGGGCATGATTTCCTTCTTGGGAGTGGTGAGGCTTAAATAAGCTTGATGACAGAAAACAGAATGTCTTTTCCCAGTATCAGGTATTATTATCCAATTTACTTTTTATTATTAGCTCATTGCTTCTTGGCATAAAAATGAGTGAAGAAGGCCAGAGATACTAAGGAATGTGGGAATTGCTACTAGATTTCCAAAATTCATAGTATCCTGCCTCCCACCATGAGTCAAAGTTTAGCTGTAAGTTGAAATTTTGTCCTATTACAATGGAAAAGAAATGTTTGCACATCAACATGGATGAATCACAAATATGTTTTGTGCATAAAGTCTCAAAAGGATATAGAATATAATTTCTTTTATATAAAAGGAAGGAAAACATATAGCCAATAAACTGTTTGGTAATATATACTTACATGTAAAATTATAAACAAAAATGAGGACGAGGGAATATGTTGGGGAGGGCATAAAGGGTGTCTTAAAATTATAATATTGTATTTCTTAACCTGGTTGATAGATATAAGCATGATTATTTTATTATTTTCATTTAATAAATAGTTTAATGAAACTACAGTTTTTAAACTATGTATCATTATGTATTCACAAATTATGTATGTGTTTGTGTGTACTATATATAAGGGTAACCAAAATACACTGAATGTTTAAAATTTAAAAATTACAGTAAAGACACATTGCTGTTAATCCCTCTCAAAATACTCCATGTTGCTTCAAATACACTCATCCCATCATTCTTGCCACTTTCTGAAGCAGTTCTGGAAGTCCTCTTTTGTGAGTGTCTTTGTAAGGTGTGATAAAAAATATGGTGAATGCTGCAGCAGAGTGTCATCCAGTGGAAAGGCAGGGTTATAAAAACGTTACCATGTGTCCTTATTCACCAGATCTGGCAACCTGTGACTTCTGTACCTTCCCCAAAGTCAAAATGACTATGAAAGGTAAATATTTTGAATCAGTTCAGGACATTGATGCAGCCATGACAGCACAACAAAAGACACTGATGAAACAGGACTTCTAGAACTGCTTTAGAAAGTGACAAGAATGACAGGATAAGTATGTTCCAAGTGAAGGAGAGTATTTTATGGGTGATTGGCAATGTGTCTTTTACTATAATAAATTAAAAAAATTTTAAATACAAATTATATCTGTCTATCGCACCTTGTATATAGTCTTCAGTATATGGGATACACCTCATAATAAAATATTTTAAAGATTCTTCATACCTCGAGAATCATACTATAATGAAACCTTATGGTAATTCTTTTTTGTTGCAGTTGGTTTGCTCTTCAGCTTGGGCCATCAGTAGACTTCCTGTTAATGACTTTTTCTCACATCTGCACTGTGTTTCCACTTGTCTGAGGCAAGTAGCAACATCAGTTCTTCCCTCTACCTGAAGGTGCTTCCTTCCCAGTCTCCCCTCCTTAGGGGCCTCAGCTCAAGCATCATTTCTTTTAAGAGCTCTTTTTCACTTCTCTGACTTGGTTAGGTTTTCCTACAACAAGTTTCCAGAACATCCTGTTTGTCTCCTTCCTAATATTCATCACACTTGCAAATGCTCCAGTTCTGTCCTCCCAAGAGTACACAACACTGCCAAGCAGCAACCACATCCATTGCTGGATCATTACTGCCTAGCCCAGCGTGTGATGGGCATGCCACGGCCTGTGTAGACTGACTGACTGAATGAAAGCCTGGCAAAGTTGGCGGATGCCTCCAGGCAGGTCTGAATATGAGATTATTAGATAAACTTTATCAGCTGCATTTGGGGCATTGTTTCATCTATGCTTTCTTTCCTAAGTCCTCGAGGACCAATTAGCACCAGCTCTAAACAATGGAAAGTAGTATCAGATTTCCCACTATTGTATTTAGTCCATCCCAGCAATTGCTTCATATTGGTTATAATAAGTTGGGATTGAGATGATGATGTCACTTTGAATGCCTCTCTACGGCCTTTGACTGCTCTGTAAGAAAAAACAACAGGTTCCTCTTGGAGAGGGGAACAGGATAATGCATTATTTGTGTTATCAGTCAAATCAAAAAATGCATGAAGGAGCCACATAATTCATCTAGACAGCAATCACCAGGGGGCTGTACAGGTCTCTTATGTAGGTGATGAAACAGCCAAATACCCAACAGTGGTAAATTATTCCTTGTGTCACTAATAGCAATGGCAAAAGAAGCATCAAGGCCACAGATAAGGCATGTGGCGGGACAGCCACCTGAGTAAAAATTTGATGTTTATTTTTATCGCTTTCTTTTAATCTTGATCATTGAGCTTTTAAAATAAAATTACAGGGATGCTAAGCCTTGCCAGCAACTGAGGTGACTCATTTCCACTTGGTGGTGGCGTAGGCACGGTGACCTCTCCAGGCCAAGCCTGGGCCTCCCCATTCTGCCACCATCCCCGTGGCTCAGCTGGCACCTTGAATCCTGACAAGCAGTGCGTGATATATGGGAGTTTTTCTGTTACACTTATCGTCAAATAATTCAGCAAATATGTACCTCTTTTCTCTCATAGTTAAAGTGTTGACATGATATAATAAATTTCTGAGCTTTAAAAGCCTTATAGCAGGGGAGTCAGGACAACATAGGAATTTGAAATATGGTGATCATGAAGTATTTTGAATGGCTTTAAGGACTGTAGGTAAAACATTAAATTATATCAATATTCATGTTTAGTTAAACTTTTTAATGTTTTTTAAAGCCCTTCAAAATGTGGATAAGTAAATTCTTGAGCCTGATTTCAATTTGAGTCAAATTCCAACTAATAATGTTACACCCATAAACCTTCTCCTTAACAGCCCATTACATTAAACTGAAAACAGAATTCTTAAAACACTCTCTTATGTTGTCTACCCATGAAATAAGCATTCAGACTTTCAACAGATGTCTTTAATAGAATTGTTATTAAAAAGAGTATCATATAAAATAAATTTAGACTGTTAGTCTAGCACAATTATTAAAGGAATACTTGTGCATATTCAGATAATCACATCTTAATTGGGAGAAAAAAAGTCCTGTGGACATAATAATCTTCTGAGAGTGGCCATCTACTCATTTACCCATCCAGTTCATTATCCCAGATGAAGATTGTTAACGTTTTCTCCATACCATAAGCCCCAATTTTCAGGAAATTAAAAGTTGGTCAGAAAAAAAAAAACCTTCCAGTTAACAAGTATCAGACTAAAAGCAAAGTCCTCATAGAAATCTTGGGGAAAAAATTCAACTTTTTCTCAGTTATGAGTGCCAAAAAAAAAGTTCTGTGGTTTCAGGCACCTTTAAGTTTTATAACTTGAAAATAAGTAAGGCTTTGAGCAGAAAAAAAATAAAATTTCAAGTCTGCAGTATAGATTAATGCCTCGGGTCTGACTTAAAGATGACTCAAAGCCAGTAAAAACAACCAAACTATTTGTTGGGAAATATGCTCTATTGTGCACGAATATTTCAAAAAACATGACGATGTATGGCAGCATTGAATTTTGGTTTCTGCCTTCAGGCCTGCAATATGAAAATCATTACCCACACTAGTTAATTAGGTAATAACTGGAATTTACATGGCATCTTTCATTTCAGGATACTAAAACCAAGTGACAGGGAGAGGGCCACTTTCCCTCTCAATGGTCTGTCCTTCTGGTGGCAAGTGTTAATGGAAGGAAATTAGAGGTCAATGCCACTGAGGCATTCCTGAAACCATCCTTCCATGTTTACAAAGGAAGATCAGAAAGGAGGGTCTTAATCAAGGTCACACAGCAAACTGAAGCTGAAGTGATGTCTTTCCCAGGTCGCGATGTACCCTCAGAGTGTAGGGCTGTGGCCTCATGCTCCTTTCTCAGTTACTACTGTGTTCAGGCAGGCCTGGGAGATGGCTCCAGGTCAGCAGTTACAACAAGTCCAGCTCTGAAGGTGGCTGAGCCTGTGTAGAGGAGCAGGGGACAGAGCAGGTTCCGGATCAGACAGACCTCAGCTCGACACTTGATCTGGAACTTACCAGCTGAGTGACTTCAGAAGATACTCGAGCATCTGTCCACTGGGAGCTAGAAGAAATACATGTTCTCATAGGTATTTTTAGGAGTTGCTAAGGAAGAGAATTCGGCAGGTAAAAACAATCGATAAAAGTTAGCTATCATTATTTTCCTTATCTCGCGTCCCAATTATTTCTAAATTACATTTCAGGCTCACTATCTAAGAGGACAGCTTGCACTACCTTATCTATGTAGGAAATAGAAGGTTATGATCCTTCCCTTTTGTGTAATATATGAAACTTGACCATGGAGTTAAACAAGCAGTGATGGAAAGACAGAAAGATGTGGGATTCAGAAAGCCTGGTCCTTGACCCCAGCTCCATTTGCAACTTATGCAAACAGCGTCAGCCTCTCTGACGTCACGTGCGTGCGTGTGTCTATTTCTAATGTGCAAAACAGCACGATAAATTTTACCTACTTCGCTTAGGTTCTGTGGAGATTGAATGGAAAGAGAGATGTGAACATATTTTGAAAACTATAAAGCACTTAGTTTGAGTAGAATATTTTAATAATTTCTATCATGCCCAATGTCACTTCTGACTGATTTCTAGATCCATATTTTTCCTTAAAAGTGTGTTTTTATTTGAAACAATTGTTATTTATTACTCATTTATTAATAGACATGAAAATATTTTTGGTGACAGCCTATTTCTAGCAATAAACCAAAAATAGATTCATGGTTTAATATTGATGTTCTGTTTTTCTTCCTTCTTTTGGAAAAATTGAGTCTTCACAATTTGTTCAAGCAAAGAGAAGGGCTGTACTGCTTAATAGCTCTTCTACTAAAGTTCACCAAATTGTACTTGATGTTCAGACAGTTACTGGCTACAGAATATATGTTTTCCACTTGGTCGTATTAAACACACACACATACAACTTGCTTTGATATCAAAGTGGTCACACTAGTGTGGTTGAAATAATAGAGAAATTAAACTTGTCTGAAACTTCAGGGCTTTAAGAGCTAATCTCAAGTGACAGAGTTATTGAGAAATTTTGACCTGGAGAAGAACCTACCTTAGGAAAAGCATAAACACACTGGCTCCTTCCTCTGGCAAGGTGGTTTATGGTCAGACATCAGAAAACTTCACCTGGACTTTGACCAACCCCTTTATGAAGCTAAAGCTGAGTCTTTACAAACCATGCCATTTTGCCAGTAGATCCATGTTGGACTCTGAAAATAGAGAGAACCTATATGTTGAAGATTAAGAGGGACTGAGTCCTTCTCATTTGCTCCCTGTGGGCTTTCTGTCTGCTTGCTGTGGCTTTGTGCAGGGACATTGTTTGCCATAGATGCAAGTGAGTCCAGTATGAGGTTGTCTAATACTTGCTGAGTCAGCTTTGTCGTGTCCCCTCAGTCACTGATACCAGCTGAGCTTCTCCTAGAGGCCTGTTTTAGTGTCACAGAGACTCTCCTGCAAGCCTCTGGATTTTAACAATTCCATCCTTCTCCCCTCTCCCCTCAAGTCAAGAGGTTTATAACTGTTTCCTGCAATTGTGACTTTCCAGGCACCTTAACATCCTCTTTTCAGGGTTTTAGTTACTGTACTAGTCAGGGGTCTGCAGAGAAACAGGACCAACTGGATATAAATAACTATATAAAAGACAGATTTTTGTGGGGTTTTGTTTGTTTTATTAGCACATCTTGCTAAAGATAATGGATACATTCATTGTGGAGAGCTGGTACATATGCATAACACATTTTAGTCCTTCTTACCTCCCCTTTGCCTCCCCTTCCCCTCCCTTCCCTTTCCCTCTATTCCTAGATTCCTTTCTCAGCTGCAAAAGGTCTACCTCCTTGTTTCCTATCCTAGCCATGGTGATTGGATTAGTGGAACATGAACTTCATATCTCCTTGAAGTCAGTGTTACCTTCTTAAACTTCCAAGTTACATAAACCAATACATTCCCATTTTTTTAAAAGTTAAGTTAACTGAAAGTGTAAATAAGGATGAAAATGATTAAAATGAATAACTGATAATTTGAAATAGGAAAAGGTCCAAGTGTTTGGGGGTGGCGGGAGGGGAAGGGGAAAGGGAAGAAGGGAAAGGAAAAATTATGAGAAAGAAAATAAAAATGGAATCAAAGTCTGTGTAAATAGGGAAGGGTGGAGGGGCTGAAGGGAGCACAGGTAATGGGAGAAAAATTAAGAACTAAGATACATCATGTTCAGGTACAAACACCCAATGATAAATGTAAATCTATTGTATACCTAAAATGTACCAATAAATATATAAATAAAAAAAAAGTTAGGTTGACTTGTGTGTTTGTTACTAACAAGCTCTTAAACCATAGGAATGAACCTTTAATAATGGTACTTTAGCAAAAACTTGATGGATGTATGGGTAGGCAGTAGGCAACAGCCCATGGCCTTCAAGCCACACCCAGAATGGAGCTGGCAGTGGCAGGCAGGTCTTCCCATACCCTTGAGGCTGCCTAGGCTGCTTCTTGCTCACAGGGCTAATTCCACATGACTATTCACTGATGAATACACAGAAGAGCTGGTGGCAGTGGCTTGGTTCTTCTATATCCATCCACAATATGTGAGACCAATGTAACTTCCTGGATGCATATCCTAATTGAAAATTTATCTTAATTACAGAGATGAGGACAGAACTAAAATACTTCCTCATACTATTTTCTAAATATGATTATCTGATACTGAGGGGAATTGGCATCTATTAAATACTGTGACAGCCAGATTTGGATGAATCACCTTTATTTCACGACCAGCCTAAGAAGAACGTATCATCATCCACTTTTTAAAGATGAAGAGCATGAGACTTGGAAAGATGAAGCAACTTGCTCAAGGTTACAAGCTAATAGATTCAAATCCAGTTCCCTCTGACAGAGAAGTTCATTCTTTCCACATCTGGAAAAATCAAGGAAATAAACAGGTAGCTCAAAGGGAAAAGATGGCCACCGAAAGCATCTTATCTGTTACTTGACTTCTTGGTTTTCCACACCTATAGCCTAAAGCAGAAATGTGGCTGGAAAACTATGCTAGAGTATAAGTGAATGCAGAGCTCTAGACTGGAGATGGAGAGAGCCAAGAGCCGTTGTGGTTAGAATGCTAGGCAAGTCTGAGGCTGCTCCTAGTCCAGTACAACAAATTGAGGTTTATATTTGTTGAGTGATTTAGTGTCACTCATTAGTGTATTTTATACTTCACTGAACTTAGGCAAATTGTATAAACACTTTATATCTAAGCAAAACATGTCAGATGTCAGGACTCAAAATATGTATTTAATTAAAGAAATACATCTCTTAATACCAAAGCCCTAAATACATATTAAATGAGCCCCTAATCTGAAGGTAAATGAGATATTAAGTGACCCACATATACAGTTATACCTCCATTAATGAGGCAAATGTAGGCAACAGCAACTTGAGTGTCAGAAGCTTCATTATCCAATGCAGCAATAATGCAGAAGTCATAAGGACCATCCAAGTAGGACAGAGAAGAAGTGGGTACAGTATAGTTATTAAATATTAATCAATATAACGTCAAGCAGGCTGCCAGAAAATCTGGCAGTATCTGGAAGTTCTAAAATAGAGAGGGGCATTAAGAGGAAGTAGAAATCACAGGGCTAACCTGTGATCCTTCTGGGATGCATAGAAATGGTGTGAAAAAAAAGCCTGTGGGGTAGCCCGGACTAGTACAGAATGGTCACAACCTGATTTGGTCACCAACCAGCAAACAAGCCCAAGGAGAGAGCTGGGCCTGGCCAGACACATGTCTGCAAGAGGACAGCCTGTCTGGAGAGGAAAGATGGCACCTCTGACTCTCTCCCTCCCCCTCCAGGAGGTTCCTAACTGCAACAAAGAGGAGAAAAGGGTCAGGGTCACACGCATGTGATTTCATTATGCTGCCTATTACACTGTCCTTTTGAAAGTCCTTCAATAACAGGGATGTCTCTCATTACTTCATTAGAATTAAAAGACCAAGAACATTTACCTGGTTGAGGTTTCACACTGACTTGAATTCATTCAGTGTAGCTCATCGATGACCTTGATCAGAACATTTCCTTTCTTAACAAAGGAGAGGAGGCTGGGATGCAGGGTGACACTGGGCAGTGGCAGCAGCCATAGATTGTAAGACTCAGAAACCAGAGGCTGGGGAACCCCTAAATTTTTCTGATTTCCTATTTATACCATGAACCATGCAGGACAAACACTCTATTCATGGAGGTATTTTTGTCCTGTGCAGCTGTGTGGCTTAGCAGGAGCTTTGCTGTCGAGCTGTATGACTCATGCCAATGCTGCTGCGTGTGATTTATGAAGACTTAAAGAAAAAGAAAATAGCCTGCTCCATGATGAAGAAGCTTCATTTCCAGAGGATTTATTCATCAGGGACCATAGTACCACTTGGTCCTTTCCTGTTTGCTTGCTCTTTGAATGAAAGAGTGAGGCTCCCTCTGCTAGCCATGGGCTGGCAGACATCTCTTTGCACTCTCTTCCCCACTTGCCCTATTTCTAATGGAATAATGATACCTGTATCAGAAGAGCAGATAGCCATAACCAGAGTCCGTGGCCTTCAGCCACCATGCAAGTTCGGTGATGGTGAAACCTGCAAAACCATCCTGTTTGAGGCATTTCTTGGACCTGGGGATGCCTGCCTCAAAATGAGTCTGCAGCCAAAGGCATGGGGAAAGATTGAAAAGGAACCAGGCTTTATTGGTAACCAGGCTAATAGTTTCTCTCAGATTGTCTCCCTGTGCTATGGTTTGGATGTTAGGTGCTTCCCTGAAGGTTCATATGTTGAAGGCTTGTCCAGGGTGGTAGTGTTCAGGTGGTGTAAACTTTTAAGAGCTGGAGTCTGGTGGGAGGTCCTTAGGCCAATTGAGGACACATCCTTAGAAGAGACTGGGGTAGTTCTCACGGGGTCATGGTTAGTTCTTGGGCGAGGATTGTTGTAAAAGCTTGAGCCTGGGCCCTCTCACTTGCCCTAGCTTCCTGTGTGAGATGTAATCCTTCCCACCCACACCTGCTCCTGCCATTACCATCTGCCATGATGTGATATGCTGAGAGCAGTGCCCCCACCTGAACTGACCGATGGAAGTGCCATGCCTTCGAACCTCCAAACTAAAGAAATCTTTTTCTTCATAAGTAGTCTGCCTCAAGTCTTTTGTGACAGTCATGAAAAGTCATGAAAAGCCTCACTGATTAGGAGATCTTCAGTTCAGCTGCTTTCCTGAAATGGCACCTGGGAAATATTCAACAATCCTTTCCCTCCTCTCCACCTCACGGTCCCCAACAGGGGTCAGAAAGGAAAGGGCTGAGACCTCTAACTCCAAAGGGTTTCCAACTCCTACCCTAGAAACTTCCCAAACTGGACTTGATTAGATCGGTCTCTTTGCTACAATCCCTCCTTGCTCAACAAGGCCAATGTCTACATTTACACCTTGAGGAGTGGAGAAATCAGGTCACCCCAGGCTTGTGGCTATAGTGCATAATGGCTATGCTTTGTCATAAAGCAGCTTTGTCATAAAAAAGCAACTTTGGCAATATCTTGTTTATCTTCTTCCAGAAATGCACTGTTACTCACTAATCCCTTTGCTACAATGGAAGAGAATAAATGTTCACAAGAATTTGTGAATAATGTGGTTGTAGGGCCTGCCCTTTGAACACCTTCATCTTAAATTAAATTGTGGGAGGCTCAGGATAAAGTTTGTATTCAGGTTGTCTAACTCATTAATAAGATATATAGCTTATCTTATTCCTTTGAAAGATGAGAACAAAGCGGAATTGGAGGATTTGCAAAAGGAAACTGAAACGACAAATCTAAAAATACTAAAAATGTATGCCAACAAGTATCTATTTTAAGTTAGAAAATTTAAAAACAAAACAAATCAACATTTTGGTATAATTTTTTTTCCAGAGGAAGTGCTACACATATCTTATCCTTTGCTTAATTTTGCTTTGGGTAGTTTGGGTGTGATGTTTCAAATGCAGGCTTAGGCTTATTTGTTTATTTTTTGTGTGATCCAGCCCCCACTCCCACCTACACACACACTAAGGACCTGAGCAATTGGTTACAGGTAGTTGTTTTAATCTCTATGCCCAGAAGCTTTGAAGGCGCTCCCAGCTGCGTGAAAGTACTTCATTGCTCTGTGCCTTTGCCAGGCTTCAAAGCCTCACTACAGGGATTTGTAGTGCAGGATACCCTCTCCTTCCAAAGGATCTATTACTTTCCATTTGTTGTGCAAATTTTTATGGAGATTCACTAGAATATTCCTGCATATACCACTTTGGCTCATAGTGGCTCTTTCTAGCTGTTATTAAGAACTGTCTAGGAAAATTATCCAAAGGAAAAAGTTACAGTCAGAAAGCCTGAAACTAGTCCTGTTGACTTTATGGTCTTTCAGGATCTACTATGCCACACCCTGTTTTGCTAATCTAGAAGCTTCTACCAGTGGAATAGTTGGGGAGCTTTCCCTCAGGAGGTAGGAGGAAGCTAATTAGTTTTGATTGAAGTTGCAATTAAAGAAAAAGTTTCACCTTTATAAAAATTATATGTAGAGGAGTCTAAAAGGAACAGGAGTCCTGAGACCAAGAGGAAATACATGTTTTGGGTCAGGCTGTCTAGTGACGGAAATTCTATAATTCTGTGTTGTTCAGTGTGGTAGCTACCAACCACATGTGACGACTGAGCAATTGACATGTGGCTAGCAGGACTGAAGAGCTGCATTTTTAATTTCTTTTAATTTTAATGTAAATTGCTGCAAGTAAGCCTGGTGTGGCTACACATGCCTATAATCCCAGATACTTGAGAGGCTGAGATAAGAGTATCAAAGATTTGAGCCCAACCTAGGCAACTTAGTGGTGATCTTGTCTCAAAATAAAAAGAGGTGGAACACTTGTCTAGTATGTGTGAGGCCAGAGCTTCAATCCCCAGTGAAGAAGAAAAAGAGAGGAGGAGGAGGAGGAAGAGGTGGAGGAAGAATAGAGGATTATATACAAAATATATAAAGAACTTTCACAGGTAATAATAAGAAAGTAAACTGACAATTTAAAGTGGGACAGAGATTTGAAAAGATAAAGATATGATAAACCAGCACATGAAAAGATGCTTGAAATTGCTTTTTTATTGAAAGCAAAGTAAACTAAATGGAATACCGCACAGACCTCGTAGAATCACTCATATTTAAAAGTCCAAGTAGCAAGGATATAAACAAATTGGAATTCTCATCATTAAGTCATCCACCTTGGAAAAAAAAAAACCCAAATCAAAAAAATACAAACAAACAAAACACACCTAAATTGCTATAAGTTGTAGTGAATTGCTACTGTATTGAATGGCACAGCCCTAGGAATTAACTGTGTGTGTGTTTACAAAATCTAGGACCTAGATGGAAAAAAGAAAAGGAAAAGGGAGGAGGAGGAAATAATAATTACATGGACCTTACTGGAAAAATCCATTTGACTTGTCCCCGAATCTGTTCACCCAGGCAATAGGAGATGACTTCGATCTGTCCTAAAGAGAATAGTGCCATCATTTATTTTCATTCATCTTTAGGGAGTGAGGCTGCCATGCCCACATACAGGCTGGCACTTCCCTGCACTTGTGCCAACTGATTGATAGCATTTCTAGCAATCCTGTGCTTACTTGGCAATGGACAAGGGAGAAAGGAAATTGCCTCCTCATTGACCAGCCTGAGCCAATAATGTGTCATTGTGCGCAGCTGTCAGTTTTATACATCAAGAGTGTCCAATAACAGGTAGGACACCCGCCCTTTTAAAGCAACATAAATCAGGAGTTGTAGAAGCAGAGAGGGGTCACCAAGAGGCCACAGGAATCTCAGGCCTGTCCACTTGTCTGATGTGGGGCCTTCAAATTGTTCCCTGGGTTGGCCAAAAAACCAGGAGATTTTGCCGACTTCTTTGGGGATTCCAACTGTGTGGAAGTCAGAAGCGCCCTCCTGAGAGAAAGCGGGAAGGAAGGAAAGACTAAGCGAAGGTACTGTCCAGAGTTGTGCCAAGAAGGTTCCCGCCGATGGGAAGGGTGGGGTCTCAAACTCAGGCAGTAGGGAAGCCCCCTCCCCCACCCTCGGGGTCCCACCCTCCTCCTCCAAGTTCATTTCCTGCCAGGTTCTAATTAGGAGACTTTGAACAAGAAATCTTGGAAAGAATAAAAAGCCAGACATGAATAAGTTTTTCTCCACCCAGGAAAAAGAAAACTTGCTAATTAACCCACATTTCACTTCTGTAAAGTTGTCTTTTCTCCTTTCCCTCCTCATGGAGCACCTGGGCCCAGCATTTAGCAAGGAACTGAGATGTTTAACTATTACTCGCTGCTGCCGCTGCCGCCACCGGCCTTTCTGGCCAAGAGAGCTGCCTTTTTCCTCGTGACTTCTTCTGTTTTTCCCTGTGGCCGGCTCTACCAAAGATGCGGTCAGTTTCGATTAAACAGCCTAAGGAGCACTATTCAATCCGTCAACCAGGCACACTTGTCTAAACACCGAGTGTAGCAGGTACTGCTTAACAAGAGGAGTCCTGGGGCTGTTCCCAGGAAGGCTCGGACTTCGACTGGGTCGGGTCGGAAACCAGGAGGGATCTTGAATGTGTGTGGGTCCTTGCAGATTCAGCCCCGGGAGCGGGAGCGGAGCAGCTCTCACCCTTCCTTTCTGCCGTCTTCGCCCTCGTCCTGCTCCTCCCCTTCCCCTGCTGCCATCAGCTTCTATCTCCCCTGTTCCCTGAAGCCCAGCAGCCAATGTGCTGCCAGGCCCAGCACGCACTCCACAGCCAGCAACTTCCGGGGAAGCGGCAGTGCATAATTACAACCAGCTGCTCCGGGCTGCTGGCTGGACGGCTCTGTGAACCGCCATCCTGATGCCGGAGTTCCGGGGAGGCGGCAGGCAGCTCGCTCTTGGCAGCAGCAAATTCTCCCAAGGAAGTGCCCACACCCTTGTAAGAAGAAGGGCGACCCTTCCCTCTCTCTTGCAGAGGCTCCTGCATGTTCTAAGTGTCCGTGGGAAGATGCCTGCTCTGTCACCTGCAGCTTCCGTTGCCCAGCTGACCTTTGTCTGCGTGGGCACCACCACAGGCAGGATGCTGTGTCCTAGGCAGTCGCACAAGGGGCTCTGGCTTCTGATCGCACCTCAGCTGAAGCATTTTGTGAACGTGTACAGAGACAGGGATGGGAAATGTGTACTGTCCCCAGCAAGGAGGCTAAAAGACAATTGATGTGGCTTTAAAATAATACCAGTGAAAATCCAAACAAGCCTTGCTTAACCTCCCTAAGGAGGACAGTGTGTGGGCAGGAGAGCTAAGGACTGGCCCGTGCCCCGCCTCCGAGCTGTGGTTCATTTTGAGGCCTCAGTGATCTTTCAGGCTTGGCTACAAGGATGACTCTGATCCAAAATTAGGCTTTGAATGTTCGGCACAAGGCTTCCAGCCCCACCCACCGCCTCTCTCTGCCCTATGCTGTTTCTTCCAGCCTGGCTCCGGGCCAGATCTGGCCCTTCTGGCTCCTGGGGGAAGGGCCGGCCACAGTGTCCTGTTTCCAGGCAGGGTTTTAGCGTGGGTGAAGGTGCGTGGTGCAATTCAGGAAGAGGGGGGAGACCGACATGCTGGGAAGGGTGCCCAACTGGAGTCGCTCACCACAGCGTCCCCAGACTGGAGAGGGGCATGCAAGAGAGAAAGCAGGTGTTCCACCAGCGCTGCCCACTGTGCCTTCCGCCACAGGCTCCCAGCAATCCTTCGGCAGCCAGAGGGCCAGGCTGGGAGGGCTGCTCTGTCGTGCTCAGCAGCGGCCTTCAAGGTGGGAAGCGGCTGGGAGATTCCTGTGGAAACTGAGGGGCTCATTTTCAGAACAGTTTCCCAGGATGCCGGTCCTGGCAGCCCCAGCTCACATGGGCAGAGAGCGCAGTGCCTCTGAGAGAGCATCACTATTTTCTCAGCCTGGGCAGCCAAGCCACGGCCAGCAGCAGCCCTCTGTGGTGCTGTGTTTCCCCCGTGTCGCCCTTTTGGTTTCAGTGTTGAAAAATCTCAAGCAAATTTGCCTGCTGCACGGTACTGGGCAGGAGGCACTTGCAGGGAAGGAAATATCACAGGAACCGGGCTTGGGAAATGGGAGAGGGTGCAGGAAATGAAAGTCATAGGGAGAGTGTGGAGTCCGCTGCAGCTTTCTGGGTTTCTTCATCAGCCTCTGATCATCATGGCAATTTAATTCCCCTCAGGAAAAGAAAGAAAGGAGGGGGAGAGAGAGGGACCAGTTTAAGTGCTTTTCCTTCTGCACCTTGAGCCCGGTCACCCTTTAGAAGCACATACAGAACCAGCGCAAGTCCAGGACAGTTCCCTCCAGCCCGGATATTCTTGTGCAGTGTGACTGTTTCCGGCACTCAGCTCGGTCTGGAGGTCCAGTGACTCAGTGCTGGGATTTTTGACAGGATGCTCTCCAGGCTTGCGTGAGGAACAGACTTAACAAGCAAACAGTAGTGTCTGAGCTCCCACTGCAAGCCTTGCCTGAGAGCACTGGAGGTGAAAGTTGCTTTGCAGGGCTCTGTTCCCTAAGAAAGAGTGTGGAGGAGGCACATGTATCCCGTTAGGTCAGCAAGTGGGGAAAAATGATTTTTGGGAACAAAAAGAGAGGTAAAACCAGTCTTCAGAGTTATACAAAAACAAGGCTGACAAAGATAAGCCCCCAATTTGAGAGCCAGAATCTTAGATTCTTTGCCTAATTCTGTCCTTAATTATCTGCATGGATCTGGCAATTCCCTGACTTCTCTTGGTTTAGTGTTTCCTCATCTATAAAATAAGGGTGATGCTTGCATCTCTACAATTCTATTATGTGTATGTGTGTTACGAACTAGTGAGGAAGCACATAAAAATGTTAAAAGTTGTATAAAAATGCATTTTAAAATAGAAAAGCAAACTACTTCTGTTACCAATAACATCCACCCATGCGTCTTCATGTTTGTTTACATTAAAATGAATCATTAGGTCCCTCTGATTGAAGGAGGTTTCATGAAATACCAGCAACCAGTGAAAAAAGAAATACAATGACTTTTTCAGGTGTAAGTTAATTTCCTTATTTTTTTT
>NW_004624777.1:20435631-20453013 GCF_000247695.1 Heterocephalus glaber
GGGGGGGCTTATTAATAATTAAGCATTTTTACTTCACTTAGGAATGCAAATTCCATCTCACAGGAGAATGTACACTAAATATGTCCATTATATTACGGTTTTCAGCAGTATATTTTAGAGATCCCAGCTGGGTTTCTCCGGGACAGTTGACAAAGTTAATGCAGGTATCAGTCTTTCCTAAAGACAGCATAGGAGCCAACAGTAGCATCCTGGATTGGTTTATAGGGCTCGTGTTTATTAGCAGTGTTTATTAGGATGACTAATAATGGAAGAGGCGACTTGGCAGGAGAAGGGAAGGGTTGGGGGAGAGCTGGGAGAAGCCCAGGGAAATGTGATGATCTCGAAAATACAGGGAAGGGCAGAGGCCCAGTGTCTGTGGTGAAGGGCGCCATTTGTCCCCATGCTGATTTTAAAGGTTCTTAAGGAATATGCAAAGAATACTGACATTCTTTATGTACTCAGTGGGAAGACCATTTACATTATTTTATTTAGCTTATTTCAAAAAGATATATGGCCCTGTGATGCACCACATGCACACACACACACACATACTCACACACCGACACACATGTCCTCTAAAAAGCAGTTTTTGTTTTGTAAGATATCTTGTTTTCTTTTCTTTTTCTTCTTCCTTTATCTCCTAGGCAAAGCCAGAATACTAAATATCAAGAAAGATAGAGGAGAGAGAGGATTTGGAAAAGGCAGTAGATCTAGGCTTTAGCTTCAGAGCTCAACGAACTGCTACCTGAGGTGTAGACTTGGGCATTGTTTAATCTCTATGTCTCTGTCTGTCTGTCTGTCTGTCTGACTGTCTCTGTCTCCTGCCCTACCAATAGATGTTTCCATAACCTTACAGATCCCTTTTAGCCTTACTATTCCAGAAACCTAAGCTTGCAGCAGCGAGAGGTCCTCTTCTCAGTGCCTGAAAACTTTTGTGAACTTTTAGCAGAAAAAAACCACTGTGGATAAATTCTTCCACTTCCTTGTTTTCCAAACAGAAACTGAATCTCCAATCATACCTCTTTTCTCCTCTCTCACAGCACCTGCCAACCTAAGAAAAGAGCCATAAATTTAGTCATAAGGACCCTGACAAAGGCTTAAAATCCTCTGCTACTAGGGTGGCCAGTGGGACAGGCTGTCATCAGGAAGTAAAACCAGCAGTGACGATTATTGCTCTTGTGTGCAGAGTGACCCGCTGTGTGCCCAAGGTGACAGCCAGGACAAGAAGCAGCAGAGAATGACTATGAGGAAAGGATTCAGCTGGCTTGGCAGCCTCTTAACTTGCATCCGGATGTTGTTGGGCTCGAGGTCCAGCTGGTACCTGATGGTCTGACAGGTGCTTGTGTCTGGGGAGTCGCTCCCAAGTGTTCTCTACACCCAGTGCTAAAGTTAGATCCAAGGACCAGGCAAGAGGACTGCTGAGCAGTCTGACCCTAGTCTCCGGAAAGAATTGACACAGATAGAGAGGAAAGCCAGAAGAAATGGGGAGTGGGGAGGTAGGGGGGCTGCTCATCATGGAGCGGCCTTGGCAGCATTCGAGGAGGTGGGGCAGAGTTTCCGAACAATCAGAGCACCTACTTCTAAATGACAATGGTGTGTATCAATATTTCACCATGTATGGAAGCAGGTGGTGAGTTTTCCTACTTTGCTTTAACACACACACACACACATACACACACACACACACCACCATCACCACCAGCACTACTACAATCAAGAACCTGGTAGCTTGAAGCATTGCTTTGCTCTGTCTCTGTAAAAAATCTCAAAAACTCTTAGGTTACTGGCAAGGCTAATCAATCAGATTTATGCTTATCACCAAGATGGATCCCATCACCTATGGCCTGTATGTTGTTTCAGATGGTGACCATGGGGGGTCACATCAGATAAGGCGTGGCCTCCCTTTTAGCAGGATTAACAGAGGGTGTGTGTGTGTGTGTGTGTGTGTGTGTGTGTGTGTCAGGATTGTTGCCTGGTTTAGATGTAATTTTTCACACTTTGGGCTCCTGGCAAAGAAAAGCATCTTTGAAATTTCCAGAGCTCTAAGCATAAGCCCAGATTTTCCAAGCTTGCAAGAGTAAGAACAAACCAACTCACTGCACAATTAAATGAATGGTGATGATGATTCAGTTGTGGCCCCAAGAAGTTAGCAAGTGAGTTAGGGATGGACATGGGTCTGTGGGTGCCTTCTCTTTCCTGCTGTGTCTACCCAGGGTGGATTCTAGCCTGTTCTGCAGAATTTCCTGTAGGTTTTGTACACAACAGGAGACAGTGAATCATGTTAAGGGTTTAATGTGCCCACAATCTTTATCATTTATCAGTCAACTGTTCCCTAGCCCTCTCCACTGTAACCCACAGGATTGCGAGGCCACATATGGCATCCACACAGTGGTGCAGCAGGAGCACTCTGTCCTCAAACACATATGTCCTTTCTCATCAAAATCCTTTTTCTTTGTACCAAGGTTAATTTCTCTTTGGTTTCAGTTTCTTTTTTTTTGGTACTAGGGATCGAACTTGGCACCTTGCGCTTGTGAGGCAGGCAGCAGAATCACTGAGCTAAATCCCCAGCCCTCAGTTTCTTTTTTAACTGTGCTTATTCACTTGTATTTGTTTTTCTACCAACATTTACATAACTCACCATTAAACTGGAAGACACTTAACAGAGCTAAATGCAACCCATGGTGCCTGAGAAATAACCTAAATTCAGGTAGTGGTTCTTGGCCTTCTTCCTATAGTGATCACAGAGTGAGCAGGACCTTTGAAGTCATGTTAGTATCAAACATCTGCTTTGAAGACAGCATTAAATGATTTGCCCAAGAGTTATGGGTATGAAATGGTCTTTTCTAGAATCACTGATGTTTCTTCTTTCTATTATGCCATGATGCCAACCTGCCAATTCCTGGGCTTTTATCCTCTCTTTACTCCTGGGAGAATCCTGGTAGAGAAACTAATAGGCAATGAGGTGGATAGAAAGAATATGGGAGGACACGAGAAGGCCAGAACAACCCAGTCTATGAGCCTCCATACATTCACTACAAGCCATTTGTGCATAAATTAAAGTTAAATAACATTAAATGTTGAGTCCCTCAGTAGCACGAGCTATTTCTCATGTGCTCAATAGCCACAAGCAGGAGAGATATGGAATATCTGTCAGAGCAGAAACTTTGAAATCCCAGGCCATCAGGACTTAATGATAAGTACCATTTATTGAGCACCAACAGCATACAAGGCCTTGTCATTGTGCTTTATGCTAATTATTTGCTATGGTTTAAATCTAAAATAGCCCCCAAAGTCTCATGTGCTTGGAAGGTGATTAGATCACTCATCAGTAGGTGGATCCACTAATGAGTTCACAGCCAAATCTGCTGTTAGAAGATAGGGTCTGGCTGGAGGTGGGTTGCTGGCGGCGTGACCTGAAAGGGGTACGCTTATCCCCAGCTCCTCCATCTGTTCTCTGCTTCCTGACTGCCGTGGGTTGAACAGCTCTCTTCTGCCAGGCCCTTCTACCAGGCATTTCTGCTTTGGAGCCAGCCGTGGACTGAACCCCTTGGAAACTGCGAGCCAAATAAACCTCTCCTCCTTTAAATTGTGGGTTTGGGTATTTTGTCCTAGTAATGGGAAAGTGACTAAGACATTATCTTGTTAATCTTCATAAAGCTTATGAAACATTAGTTTTTGTGTTTGATAGAGGAAGAAACTGATGCTTAAAATTCTTAACGATTTGCTTTCAGTTACCAGTAATAAACTGCAGAAATATGAACACATATGTTAAGGCAACATGTGAGCAGCCACAAAAACTGGTAACAATATAACATCTACTGAGTACTTACATGTGCCAGGCACTGTTCTGTCAGGGAGTGTACATACTCATACAATCAGATATAAGAGCTTTGATGATTATCCCCATACAGTTGCTTCTAGGGTGACTAAAGGGCAAAGACTAACCTGTGGCTTATGATTTCAGTCCTTGCCCACAGGGTTGGCTGTTCCCTCCAGATGGTCTGTAGCCTGCTGCCAGCAGTCAGATGCCTCTGGTCTGAAAGATCTGTTCCATTTCTCCTTGCTGCTGGACAGAGCCAGAAGCCCTCATGAAAATGTTGCTTCCGTAAGTCTTAGAAGGCTAGAAGAGGTTCTTCGGACCACTCCTTGGAGTTGTCCTACCTCAGCTCAAAACAGGGAAACTTAAGGGCATCCTGTTCTCATTCCCTCTTGACATATGGCCAACCCACTGACGTCCCCAGTAACCCTGGTGGGCTGGCTGCTTCCCCCAGTATGTTAGTGAGTCTTTCTTATCTTTTAACATGAAGCACATCTAAAAGGTGATCCACGTGAAATGGCTTAAGACATTTGGTGTGATATTTCTGGCACTGGTCTATAAATTTTTATTTCATTTGGTCTAGAACCAGGTGCCATATGAGCATCATATTCTACCTGCCAGCCTTATTTATAAAGATATTCTGAAGATTTGGGGATTTATTTGTCCATTGCTTTGATATTTCTGGGCTATTATTTTCATCTGAGAAGTGAAATTCAATGGAGGTTTTTTCTTGTGTTTTTGTGGTATAATTCGTTGGCTACCAAACAGATTTTCATTGTGTGGGTTAGCATTTAATTTTGGTCAACTTTCTGACTTTTCACACCCTTACCAATATTACAACTTTGAAAGATGAGCCAAAATTCTTTGAAGGCAGTTGTAAGTAGGGTGGCTCAACAGGTCACAACAGAAAAAATTCATAGATGACTTGAAGAACATCTCCTGTGGATTGTGAAGTTGGAAATATCTCCCTAAGACCAGGACATTTAGGCTTCTTTATGTATTCTGGAAAAAATAATTACTCACGTCCGCCTCAAACTATTTGTGGTGTGGAGAATACCAGCAAATAACTGGCAGGTTCTTTCCAGATCCCATTCAGCTCCTTTAATCGGGTCAATAACTGACTATGTGTACACCAACGCTTATTATCAAGGACTTCTGTAAAATTGGTGGATTTGGTGCAAGTCTTCTGCATGATGTACCCACCCCAAGGACCTCACCATGCAGCCCAAACACCTGGCTGTCCTGCAAGGGCACAAATGACCTTACTGTGCATTCACTGGTTTGCTGAGACACTGCCTGAACTTTGCTACCATGAAAAAGTGGTGGAACACGTGTGGAGCTATCTTATCTGTCTCCAGTTTTTTTCCCCTTTGAAAAGAATGATGAACTGGAAAATCTTGCAGTCTGTCCTTGGCACCCACATAATAAGAACGATAAATACAGCTTCTTTCTTTTCAACTTGAAATTTTCTTTGGGTGCAGAGTTGCAACTATAACTCATGATTTCAGTTCCAGTTTCATTAAATTGGAACAAGTTCTTATTTTTTAACTAAATTGGCATGGATACTTCAGAAGGTACTCTCTTCCCTCTCACGAGAGACACTCAAGTACATGCTGGTTGTACAAGGGAATGTTGTGAAGGGGATTTAAGAACTGGCTGGGTGGCCAGACCAGATTCCCCCATTCACACTCGGACAGCCTTTGATTCTATCATGTTCTCCACTCTGCAAAGGTCTGCATCCATGATGTTCTGTCCTTTCAATAGGCTCTGCCCTTTCCCTTCTCAGGGCCTTTGCTTATACCTCCCCACCTCCAAGAGTATCAACACTCCCACGGCTAGCATAGACTTTTAAAAAAATAAATTGTTCAGATGTTCATTTAAATGTTAAATTTAAAGAGCATGCACATGATTATTGTCTGCCTCTGAATCCATTTAATTTTTTCCCAAAGTATATGCAGTTTGCAAGTATATCTATACTTGCTTGTGGGTTGGTTATCTGTAAACTATTTTTTTTAATCAAGGTGGATGTATATATATATTCAGTATATACTGGCACCTAAAGAATTTTTTAGTGTTTGGATAAATGAATGAATATTAAAATCAGATTAAAGTCATTTGTAGAATCTAAACTGGAGAATTTTTTGGCTGGAAGACAACTATAGGGACAGTCTGCTCCATTGTTTCCCAGAGAGCACAAATACTGTACCTTGGTTTCCTTCTTTTCTTTACACGACAAGGTCAATTGTTGAGATATGTAAATTTCTAAGCCATATATAGCTATTTGATTAGGTCACATGTTGCCACTTGTGTACTATATCATCAGAAATCCCAGTCACAAAACACATTTTTTTGTTTGTTCTTTAAATAATATCCAGGGCTTGGCTATCTAGTGAGAGCGTATCTCTTTCTTTCCAGATCATTTGGAATAAGATCTCCCTTGTGCCTGTCTGCAGTGGGTGGATCCTTGAGGTCTCCCTCTGGTCCTGTGGGTGGAAAATGACCCTGCCTGTCTGGTTCGTGGTCACTGCGGTGACCTCTCCGGGGGTGGGGGTGGAGCAGGCCACACTGAATGTGACAGGACCAAAGCAGAAGCCACCGGTGACTAGATGCACGAGGAAGAAAGAAGGAGGAAAGCAGGGTCCTGAAACTAGAAATCACATCAAAAAATAGATGACAAGTTGATAATGGCTGGAGGCCTTTGGTCAGGAACACTCTGGCACTATAAAGGGAAAAGAGGCAGTGCCATGTTCTCCTGTAAAGCACGAGTTGGTTTTCCTTCCCAAAGAAGAGCTAGCTCTGTTTTCCATTTTTATCTAGATGTGTTCTTCAGCACAAGTAGAATTCTTTTTCAAGGATTGCAGTATCATTGCATTAACAGTAAGATAAACAAACTTGACAAAAATTCATGGAAAACAATAAATGTGGTAATTGTATAGTCTTGTGCTAGGCAGTCCCTTTTGGGTCTCAGTGAAAAAGCAGTTCCAGCACTTGTGTACGCTGTTTGTTCACCTTAAGTAAACGTTTTTGGGTCTAAAAAATACAGTGGGAATAAAACTTTCTGAAAAAAAAAATTAAAAATTGTGACAGTATCACATCAAAAATAAGAGATGAATTTCAGGGGATCAGGATGGTTTTTTTAAGAAGTGATAAGCCACCTCCATGAGAGCCCTGTGCTAGGGAGTCTTAGGCTTCATACCAGCCCTAGACCTCCAGCTGAACCTATAAACATCCAGAAATCTTAGATATGGTTAAGAGCATGAGTTAATCATACTGACTGGCAGATAACTTCATGAAAGGATAGGATTTCAAGTAGCATTTGGTTGGCCCTAGATGTACCTAGTAATTTGTTTTAATTCTGTTTGGATTAAACACGTGATTCCTAAGTGGGCCTAATGTGGAAATGCGTGAGAGGTGAAACACTGCGGAGAGTTGGTGATTGAGAATGAGCTTGCCACTGCCAGGGACGTGGAGTCAGCGACACTGTTCTGTCTACAGGTGAGGGGTCCTGGAAATGACCACAGAGGGTTCAGAAAGAAGCCGAGTGTCCTGATCACTTTGGCCTTCACACCAGGTCCTCAGAGTGACCTGCCGCCACCCACCTGCATCTACCGTGAAGACTGCCCACTTTGCCCCTCACACTTCCCTTTGTCCTGCTGAAACCAGCACACAGGGGCAGATACACGCACAACAACCCAAAGCGGTGAGGGTGCTGGCAATTCTGCACCAGGGCTGAGTGATTCTGCGGAGAAGGTGCGGCCAGGGAAAGACCGCAGGGCTCTTACTCCACCCTCTCTGCAAACAAACGTCAGGGCTGCTGCTGGCTCAGTACTGCTCTGTGACACCCGAGAAGTGTCTCTGAGATCCTTGGCAGTTTACAGCCTTTCTGGGGCAGTCAGGGAGGGGATTTTAGAGGCCAGACAAACTCTGGCCACCAGAAGCCTTGTGGCTCTTTTGAGTGTTGCTGTGTTAGTCATCTGTAGTGCATTAAACACGCCCATTTTCCCCCCTTTGTATCTCACAGTTTTCCTGTGGCTCAGGAATTTAGGGGTGCCTTAACTGTATGTACGTGGTCCAGGATCTCCGTGATGCCAAGATGTTGGCCGGGCTACAGTGACATGGGAGGCATGACTGACATTAAAGGACCTGCTTCCACGATGGCTCACTGTTGAGGCTGGTGAGTAGCTCGTGGCCGATGGCAGGAGGCCACCAACTCTGGATACCTTGCCCGCTCCATTTGGCTGCCTGAGGGTTCTCATGACAGGGTGCTCCGCTGATGAGGTACTCATCTTTCTCCATAATGGGCCATTCAAGAGAGAGCAAGGAAGAAGCCATGGCGTCTTCTTGTATGTGCTAGCCTTGAAGTCACACTGTCACTTTGCAATATTCACTGGGCTGGATGCGTTAGTCTTGCTTAATAGGGAAAGGGGGAGAAATGGACAAAGACATGGGCACCAAGGGGCCAGAGCTGCTCAGGGTCACCACAGCTGCCTACTATTGCCTCTGCCACAGGAAGTGACTATGGGAATCCACCAGCCCAAAACCTGAATTCCAAGTACTCCACAAGTCTGCTGCCCAAGGAAATGCTTGAGCCCCTTTTAGGCAAGGGCGAGAGCTCCTGATTTCTACCTGCCAGGCAGGTGGCACTCCGTGGTACCCTCCAGCTGCTGCACTTGTGCTTGGGGTGCAGAGAACATGTGAGGGAGTTCGGGGTCCCCAATCAGTCAGGTGCAAGTCATGGCTTAGAATGCAACTTCAAAGCCAGCCCCACCCTGCAAGAGTCTTCCTCTTGGAGGACTGCTCTAAAGTGGGCATGCGGTGGCCCCAAAGAGTTAATAAGGCTGTTTAAGCGTCTGAGTTATACTTGAGAAGCTCTGGGGAGAATGCGGCCTCACTGGATTTCTGCTCTTTTCCTGGAGGGGAAATAACCTTGCTGACTCAGATGGGAGTAGGGAGGCTAATTGTTAGCAGTTGTTGGTTTTACCTTTGGTGGATACCTGTGGAAATCCCAGAGAACTTCTGTTGTTTTCTGCAAAATAGTCCAATGTATGCCAAGGTTGGTGGTGGATGCCTGTAATCCTACCACTCTGGGAGGCTGAGGCAGGGCAGGATGTAGCTCAAAGTGAAAGCCCTGGGTTCAATCCCCAGTACCCCCACCATCAAAAAAAGTTACATCTAATTTAAAATTTTAAATTTACTGAAGAGACAGTGCTTGCCAGGCCGTTTATATACATGGCCTCCAATCCAGATTTTAGAGAGAGGCTAAAAGACTTGCCCAGCTTCTCTGCTAGCAAGTGGGGGAGTCAGGATTCCAACCGGATGAGTCTGAAGCAACTCTGAGCGTCCCAACAGAGAAGTGGGCATAAATCGCTAGAGAATGAATCAATCGCAGGGAGAGGAAGGAGAGGAGGAGGCCTCAAGGCGGCCCTGGCAGGGCAGGGCAGGCAGGAGGCGGGGAGGAGGGCTGGGGCAGGGGGCAGAGGGGACGTCCTGCTGGCAGCTGGGATCCTGCCTCCTCCCCTAACCCGGAGGCCAGTTCTGGGGGCGAAGCGCGCGTCTCCCTCCTCCTCCACCGCGCGCCGGCTTGTTAATGAGGACAGTTTCTCCACCAGGCCTGCTGCTAAGTTAAGCACCACTTTGAAACAATCCTCTCAGCATCCCCGTGAGCTGAGTTTTATAGCCCGCCTCGGAGAGCTGGGGAGCGGGGCCTGGAGAACGGAGTAACCTCCTCAAGGTCACAAAGCCCCGGTACCGGTACAGGAGCTCTCGTCCACCCGGGCCTCTCACTCGGGGACTCCGATCGCCCTGTTCCACCAGAGGTCGGGAGCGCGACCCCGTGGCGCGTCCACCCTGGCGGCAAGTGCTCGGAGGCGGCAAGTGCTCGGAGGCGGCGAGGCGCGCGGGCCCGGCACAGGGGAGCCGGTGCGCGGACCGGGGAAGGAGCGGCGGGGCGGGGCGGGGCGGCGCGGGGCGTCCGCCGGGTCCCCCCACGGCCCGCGGGTGGCTCCGCGCCGGGGGAGGGCGCCCCGCTCCCGACCGCCCAGCCCCCGGAGGCTTTGTGTGTACGGATCTGGATTCCCCGCCTCCCGTCCCCGTCCTCGCTCCCCAGAACCGAAGTCCCGGCAGAGGATCCAGCGGTTAGCACGCGAGGAGGGGGCGGGCGGCGGCGGCGGCGGCGGCGGCGGCGAGAGGGGGCGGCGGGCTACCCTCCTGCGCTGCCTTCGTGCGCCACCTACCGGCGGCTCCGCGCGCTGCGGCGCCCGCCCGCCCGCGCTGTTCCTAGGCAGATTTTGATCTCCGCGGACAATAGACAATGAGATTTTTTTTTTTTTGGAACAATGATTTATTTTGGAGGGTGGGGATTAGGAGGAAGGAGGGAGGGAGAGAGGGAGGGAGGGAGAAAGCAGCAGTGTGTTTGTCATCGGTTTAGAAAAAAAATCTCTGTTCTATCATTGTTTCTGCATATCCATTATATTGAGGACAAAAGAATCCCGTTCTGGAACAACAAAGCGAAGGAAAATGTTTTCTGTGGCTGACATTTAATTGTGTGCAAAGGTGCTGCATTATCGCGGGGAGATTGTAGAACGGAATAGGGCACTGCTTCGGTTCAAAAGCCTGACTCTTCTGCTTCAGATGTGAGCTTTCTTACATGTGCCCCATTTTATGTTGCCTCTCATGACACTCGGTTTTCTCTTTCCCTGTAGTTTTCCAGCCGATCGAAAGGGTTGTTTTCACACCCTCTCCGGAGGGCTGGTCTTTTACAACTAACCGGGTTAATCTCGTCTTGCTTCACAACCTCCCTGCTCCCCCTGACTAAAAGGATCCTAATTTTTCCAAGTTGTTAGAGACCTTGGAGACTACTTGGTCCAGCCCTCTCATTTTGCAGATGGAAGAGGAATGCCTCCCAAAGATGCACAAACACTTAGAGATGGAGGCAGGAGCAGAAGGTCTGCGGCCAGTGCTCCCTGAGCTGCTCGCCCCTGGGGTGCTTTCTGGCAGGAGCCGCGGTTCCCAGTGAAATTTGTGGCACAAAGATGGGTGAGAATTTAGACAGAGGCGCAAGCTTTCTGGCTTAATGCAAATCCTTTCCTTCTCCTTTTACTCCATCCCCTAGCACAGTGAAGTGGGAAACGCTGGTGCCGTCCTCATTCATTGATTTCCTCAATTTGCTATGATAAGTTACTATGTAAAACGTATTGCACTTATTCACAGCCCTCCAGAGAACATTTGTCCTGGGGTGCAGAACTTGAGAGAGCCCTCTGATCCGGGGCCAGCTTGGCTACTGGGACATACGAGGGAAGAATGTCTTCCATCTTTGGGGACTCCTCAGTGGCCTCTCAGAGGCAGTTTGCCCAGGGGAATTTGAATAATACAGATTTCCTTGTACGGCTCGTGGAGAATCCTTGGGGGAGAAGCAGCTAGCCAGACTGCACTGTAGAGCAGAGACATTTTTCTTATGCTACCTTCTGAAACATCTTCCAACAGACAGCAGTCCCTGGTAAACTCTTGGTGTGTCATGCCAACTGAGATGGCAGAATTTTCAAGTCAGAGATGAGAAGCTTGGTAAACATCTTTGCACATCCAAAAGAAGTCAGCCATCCTAGCATCCTGCTTGTTTTAAAGGTTGTTACATCTGTTGAAAGCAAATAGACCGATCTCGCAGTCTGCAGACAACTAGACGACAAGCAGAGAAGATTTCCAAACAAAAGACCAGAACATCCCCCTAACTCTCTTTAAACTGTCTTTGAAAAGCATAGCAGAGAGGCAAACATGCTTGGATTGCAAGTAGCTCCTACACCTCTCTGCTGGGGCTTGGCACTTTAAGAGCAGTGGTTGCTATAGGGGCCATGTGACATGTTAACAGGGAGCTTAAGTCTGGAAATCTCCTAGTTTCCTTTGTCTTCCCCCCTTCCTGGGTAGTGATTCATCTTGTTTCTACAAAAAGAGCCAAAGTTCAGTGATGCTCTAATATGACAATCACACACTTACAAACACCTTGCCTCGAAGACTTTGTGAGAATCAGATGTGATCAATGGGGATAATGTAGGTGAAAGTACTTCTAACAGCCTCGGGTATTCTGCAGATGGTGAGGCATGGTTCCCATATATTTCAGAGTCTGAAAGCACTGAGATCATTCCCTGGAGTGCTATTGGAAAGGTTCTGGAAGTGGTTCGGCCCATTTCTCAGGTAGGCCCTAGGGGCCACTCATTAGGGGTAAAGTTTAATGTCAATTTTAGAACGTCTACAACTCATCTGAAAGAATGCCCTCGCCTCCTGCTGGACTCTGGTAAATCTGAGGACACTGGTGACTCATTGCTCCCCCAGTGTCCTTACTTGGTAGCAGGCAAATAAAAACGATCATTTTCAGATTTAGATTTTCTCCAATTGTGATGTGAGCAGCTATTTTTTACTTTTGCTTCAGTCACCATTCTCTGTAGTAGAGAGAGTATTTAGAGTTGTAGAAAAAAAATTTTTTTTTCATTTGCAGCCTACATGTAAATATAGAATACAGCAACTAAAGGATTCTCTTGACCAGGGATACGGAAGCCAGGATAATGACACCTAGCACTTCTGGCATGTGGCCCTCATTTCTGTACATTTAAGGACTCCCTGTCTCTCACTTCACAAGACTGTGGCTGCTGTTTGAACAGCACCATCCCTCAGGGCTCCTTAGGTGATTTGCAAATGTTCTATAACTAATTTTCTTAATATTTATATTGGAAAATTATGATCCAGTGACATGATGCCCAGCTTGCAGAAAGCAAATCCTAATCCAGTCAGTTGGTTTCCATATGACAGGTCTACAGGGCACGTAACCCTTTTGTTGGCTCCAGAGTAAGGAGAAATGACTGCTATCCTTGAAGGATGGTAACCTTTAGCTGATGTCCCCAGTAGCTCCCCTATCCCACCAAAACTAAGCTTCGAGTTCCTCTAGAGGTCAGCACCAGGGTTTACCTTCTGCTTCAGCCTAGGTCTTTACCTTACCTGCATCCAGAACCTGTCTTAGCAGCCTGTGCTGTTGCTAACTTCAAATTTGGATGTGAATGATGTCCCTCCCGGGATAACCAGTCCAGAGTGGCCATCTGCAAGAATGGTTCCAAGTTAGTTTCAGTTACATCACATTCTGGTCTCTCCCTGGTCTCTTTCTCTTTGATAAAAGCTACCAAGGCTCCTAGGGGCCAGTAACTTCCTGGGAGCTTATGCCTGTGTGGGAATGGGCATAGCTAGTCACCTTGGACCACCTCGGCTACCTTTTTCCACATTTGGTGGTGGACCAGAAGCTAACACCAAATCCCAATGGAACCTGGGATGAGTCATTGCTACTGAAACTGCCTAGAGCAGGAAGCTGAAACAGGAAATAAAGAGGAGGCCAGCAGGGTAGCACCGTGGGGACCCGGGTGTGTCCTCTGCCAAATGCCACCTGCCCTGTACCCACTCCAGAATGGAGCTTGCTCAGTGGTGTCTGTCTCTTCCTCTGAGGACCTGGGCGTCTTGCAACTTGCTCTCCTCAATCCCTCACTGGTGCTACCATGTTTATTGTGGACTTCTGCCCCCCATAAATTCTTACAATGCAGGAAACGCCCAGTGGAAATGCAAAATAATCATGTCATCTTTCACACATTTATGGTATTTTGGCAACGTTTCTAATAGTCACTAAGGGACAAGAGTTTATCTTTCTATCTTACATCTCATAAATCTCTTTCCCTCTTCTTTCATCACTAGCATAAATTGCGCTTAGTCCAATAACAAGGTTAAAATTATAGTGCTTTTCATCATTACCAAGATGCTCTTGCTTATGGTGAGGACAATAGCTATATCTGAAACTTAGCAAATTTATTTTTCCCCTTTGCCTCCATCCGGGTGTCCTCTGGAAGGTCAGGAGGGGATTTTCACTTAGCTGTGCACAGATTTTTTTGCAGGACATCTGTTTGTGAGCATAAATGTTTCTGGGAGAAGCCATTTGCCTGGGGGAGTCAGCTTCTCTGAGCTTCTCTTCCTTCTCTGCTTTCTGTTTCAGACTCCAAGAAAGGGAGACTCATCTGAGGAAAACCAGGCTGTGTAAATAGGGGCCAGTTACTTAACCTGGCTGCTGCACTGCCTCCTTCCCATAATGCACTGTGAGGACTGAGAACAGGGCACATCTAAAGAGCTTGGCGCAGCATGCCAGTCGGCCTCACTGCTGTGATTGTTTCTCTCCTCCTCTTTCCATGTGGTAGCCTTCTGGACCCACAAGAAGAATCCATGTGCCGCTGCTGCATTGCATCCCTGACTCTGGTGTCATGACTGCTCCTATATGCCTCTTCCCCTTGGTCAGGGGACCGGTGACAAGCTGGTGAAGCTCCAATCCCAGCCTGAATGGGGTACTCCAACCTTTCCTGTCTCCTTTCTCTTGCTCACTGCCACTTCTCACACAGTTCATGGCACCACACCTGGCTCTCAGTCTGCCGCCCCCTCCCCAGGGTCTGTCCCCAAAGGTGGCAGCTGGAGTGCTTGCTCTCCACCAAGCTCTTGAGCTGCATTGAGGTTCTGCTCACACAGCTCTCCAGAAAGCCCAGACCTGGCTGAGAAGAGGGCTTATTAACTAGTTGCTTCTCTGCAGTGTTTGTCTGTATCTGAACTGAAGTTTCATCTTGCTCTTTTTCCAAAAGTACATCCTTGTCAACCACTTCCTGCAGTGTTCCTCGGTTATCTTTGAGGCCAGTTTCTGTTTTCAGATGTTTGGGAGACATCTCTAGCTCCATCAAACATCTGATTCTTGATTAAGTGCGATGTTAAGGCATTTACTGCCCCCACCAAAGATCCGATTCATGTAATCAGGCTGTTCTTAATGAAAGCATTTGTCCTTCTCTCTGGCTTGCAAGGTTGGTGTCATCCAACCTCTCTCTCTGATTTGACCTCATTACTTCAAATTCCTTATTTGCAAACTTTATCACATATTCATTCATTCAGGAAGTGGAAGAAGTGCTTTTGGCAGTGTCTTAGTGGGGACACATGAATCTCCCTCTGAGCCCCAGGCTAGACTTTCTCTTCTCTCTCTGAGTCCTTGAGCAAAGCTCCAAGAATAGCTCACCTTTTCTCCTCTTAGGGACCAAATTCAATGTAGAAACTAGAGTTCAGCTTCTTAAGTGATAGCACACCACATACACTGACCACATCCTCCTAAACATGATCCTCTTACCATTCATATCTATCATCTCTCTATATTTTGTTTTATATATCTATATTTTTATTTTTTTTTACATATGCATGTCTGGTCCAGAGGACTTTCATCACAGGGCAGCTATTACAAGAAATGACTTAGCTCTGCTACCATGGCTTTGTTTTTTCTAGATTCTATTTGGTTTCAACAAGTGGAATTGGACCCCTGCCTGGTCACAGCCCACATCAGGAAGCTGTAGAGAAGTGTTGGAAATGCACACAGACAGGGCCATTATTGACACTGATTCAGTCAATGGAGAAGTGCACTGGCCAGGCTCAGCCACAGAGGAAACATCTTTGTCTACAAAGGATGTGCCTGGCTGGTGATCAATAATTACAAGATTAGAAAGGATGCCCATCTTTGATTTCTGTTTCTTTTACAGACTTGTCTCCAATTGGTCACTGAGTTCTCTTGTACTTCCTTTTTGTCTTCATTACTGGGGATTGAATCTAGCACTGTCATACTGAGGTATGGTCCCAGCCCTTTTTAAAAATTTTTAATTTTAAGACAGGGTCTCATTAAGATGCTAAGATGCCCAGGCTGGGCTTGAACACCTGATCCTCCTGCCTCAGCCTCCCAGAGTGCTGGGATTGCAGGTGTGTGCCATTATGTCTGGCCAATTGTCCTTTCTTTATTTGGTAATGTCTCTTGCATTTCTTTCTTTCTTTTCATTCCTGCTATACTCTAACCTTCGTTAAAGTCTCTTTGACTTCATTTGTGGTCCTTTGCAATGGCCTTCCACCTGGCCTATCTACTTCACATGGCCCCAACCTGCCATCTGATTAATCTTGTTAAAAATGACACTTTTCCCACACATTTTGATGCACAATTTTCCAATTTTTCCATAGGAAAAATGTCCAAAATCCTCTTAGATTCCAATTTACTCATGCAATTGCTTTCTACCAAGCTCTCGAGCTGCGCTGAGGTTCAGCTCACACAGCTCGCCAGAAAGCTCAGACCTGGCTTTCTTTACTAACCTTTCTTTACTAATGCCCCTTTTTGTCAAATGGGTCTATGTCTCTTCATTTCAAATTTGCTCATGCCATGAAAGTTGCTGGGTCTACCTTCCCTGGTCCTTTCTGGCTTTCCCAATCTTCCCCACTCTGAGATGGGGCTCAAATCCCAATCACAGCTTGAAGTGATCAATTGCCTCAGAACACCCTGGTAGTATTATTTATAAAATTCATTTCAAGCACTCAAAAAACATCATCCCATGCCCTCTCTTCTGGTGTTTGAAGTTTGCAGTCATGAGCTTTTCAGTGCTGTGAAAAATACCTGAGAAAAACAACTTACAGGAGAGGTTTATTTGGCTCATGGTTTCAGACCTTTCAGTCCACAATTAGCAGGAACATCCTGGGGGAAGGGTGTGGTGCAGGAAAACTGCTTGCTTCATGGCAGATGGGAAGCAGAAAGGGAAAGAATCAGAGAGGAAGCCACAGAGACCAGATAAACCCTCAAAGACACACCCCCAGCAACTTCCTCCAGCTAGGCCCCGCCTGCTATGATAATAGCCCATTCAGCTATGAATTCATTAATGGATCTGTCCACTGATGAAGCTAGAGCCCTCAAGATTTGGTTACCAGCATAGGTTCTGAACATGGCTGCACTGGGGATGGAGCCCTCTTTGGGGGACACTTCATATTTAAAGATTAGCAGAGTTGCTTCCTAACTTTTGTCCACTTAGCTCTCATCACACTTCTTGGGTAGTGAGCTCTTCACACATAGTTGACTCACAGTGAGCATCTGGCATGGCCCTTGTACTAAAAAGGATTCAAAATTTGGTTTAGTTAACAGAAGAAAAAGAAACACAAAAGGAAGACAAGCTACTCAAGCCATTTTCATCACTAGTAGAGAAATGACAGGGCCAGAGTTTTGTTCCTGTGTGTACTGAACTTGAGGGGGTGATGGAGAACATGAGTTTAACAGCATTACGTATCTGGAAAGTGTCTTGTGAGGTTATCTTGACCAGCTTCCTGGCTCTAAGTCATCTGAGACAGAAAGTGATCTGTCATATGTTTATAGAACTCAGAGACAGAATCCCTTGGTCTTTTGGACAATTATCTTTCAGGGTCATATCAGCTCCCTCCATGACAGGCCTTTCACTTGTCATTTTAGGTCAATGTCTTGAAGTTTTCATTTACTTTAGCACTCCTGTAGTCCATGTTTAAAATGTAGGTCCCCCTCTGGGCCACCTTACCACTGCTCCCAGCTCAGGGGAAGTGAGCCGTGCAGATGCCAGTAGCACAGCACCCCACCCCCCACCCCCCTGCCAGCGAAATGAGAAGACACATAAACAAGCCTCAAAAACAGACTTCCAGATCACCTACAGCAACCCCAAAGGGAAACGAGATGGAACACTCTGATACTC